>VKOC01047420.1:0-49960 GCA_009364415.1 Spea multiplicata
TGAGACGTCACCAGAGGTGCCGCCCCTCCAGGGGAAGCCTCTATCCCCACTCCTCCCCCTCCCTCCTGCAGACTGTTAACAGGAGGGGAGGAACTTAGGGCGGCGTGCTGGAGCGCCGCCCCCTTCGTGGGGACCAGAGCCGCGTCGCCAGCGTGTTCCCCAGCTCCCCGCGTAGACCGGGACCCTGCCGCGAGCAGACGCGGTCTGCCACGGGAGGTAAGTCCCGGACCTTGAATGGCACGTACCGTACGCCGGGCGGTACGTGCCTTACAGAGCCCCCCCCTAGACGACCCCTCCGGGGGCGTTCAAGTTTGGGGCGATCAGGGTGGTTACGGTGGAATGCACGGAGCTTAACAGGCGCATGGATATTACTAATAGGCTCCCAGGAACGATCCGTCACCCCATAACCCTTCCAATGTATGAGATATTCTAACCGGCCATTCTTTATACGGGAATCAAGAATGTGCTGAACCTCGTATTCATTCTCTCCTGCAATCTCCACAGGAGGTGGAGGAGGAGGATCTGACGAGGGTCTCCAGGGTTTCACAAGGGAAATGTGGAAAACAGGGTGGATACGATATTTGTTGGGTAACTGGAGACGGACTGCAGCGATACCAACCATCTCAATGACGGGAAACGGACCAATAAAGCGAGGGCCAAGTTTCTTCGAGGGACAGGATAGACGGAGATGTGTAGTGGAGAGCCATACTTTGTCTCCTTTTTGGTAGCACGGGGTTGGAGAACGAAGGCGATCGGCATAGGTCTTGTAGGACTCTTGGGCTTTAAGGATGTTGGTCCGTGTGGTATTAAAGGACTGGATGAGATACTGAAGTCTCGTTGCAGCTTCAGGCACAGAATCGGATATAGGCACAGCTGGCAGGGAAGCAGGGTGATACCCAAAGTTGGCGAAAAAAGGGGAACAGCCAATAGTCCTTTGTGTTTGGTTATTATAGGCATATTCTGCTGTTGGCAATAATTGGATCCAATCATCTTGAAGATAAGTTATGTAGCAACGTAGGTATTGTTCAAGTATCTGATTAACTCGTTCAGTCTGCCCGTTGCTCTGAGGATGAAAGGAGGAGGAATAGTTGGGCTGTATCTGTAGTCCCTTGCAGAAGGCACGCCAGAAACGAGAGGTGAACTGTGTTCCACGGTCAGTGGTGATTGAGCGGGGTAAGCCATGAAGACGGAAGATCTCTTTGAGGAATAAAGTGGCTGTTTCAGAGGAGTTGGGTAGGCCTTTGGCTGGTAAGAAGTGGGCCATCTTGGTGAACCGATCCACCACTACCAAGATAGTTGTGTAACCATGTGAAGAAGGTAAGTCTACAATAAAATCCATTGAAATATCAGTCCATGGTTGTTTAGGTACTGGTAGCGGTTGAAGAAATCCGGCAGGTCGTTGACGTGAGGTCTTAGAAGTAGCACACACTTGGCAAGCTGAAACGTAGGTGATGATCTCCTTACGCATAGCCGGCCACCAAAAGAGACGTTGAATTAACTCCATCGTTTTACGTGAACCTCCGTGTCCTGCAGCCAATGTAGAGTGGTGAAGACGGATTACCTCCAGTCGTACAGGAGGTGGAACAAAAATCTTGTCGCGGAAGTACAGCAACCCCTCCTTACGAGTGCAGAAACGAGGGGCAGTAAATCTCTTAGAGGTGCTATGGTGACGAAGTCTCTCCCACATAGACGGAAAGGATGCTAGAAAATGACCCTTGTGTAAGATGGTCTCGTCGATGTCTGGTGTACTCTCAAATCTTTCAGTCATACGTGACAGGGCATCCGCTTTGCCATTCTTGGATCCCGGACGGTATGTAATGTTAAGATCAAATCGACTAAAAAACAAGGCCCAACGAGCCTGGCGAGGTTTTAGCCTTTTAGCTGTGCGGAGATACTCCAGGTTACGATGGTCAGTGTACACCAGTACAGGATGAGTAGCACCTTCTAAATGATGTCTCCATTCGTCAAGGGCAGATTTAAGGGCAAGTAATTCGCGGTCACCGACATCATAATTCCTCTCGGGAGGAGTCAGTCTCTTAGAAAAAAAAGCAACTGGGTGTACCATGCTCAGAGGGCCATCTCTTTGAGACAGTATAGCCCCTATCGCAGAGTCGGAAGCATCTACTTCCAAAATATAAGGTTTGGAGGGATCAGGGAAAGCAAGGATAGGTGCTGAGGTAAAGAGGCGCTTGAGACGATCAAAGGCCTCTTGAGCGGGTGGAGTCCAGGCGAATCTACCTTCCTTCTTGGTCAAAAGTGTAAGGGGTTGTATTACTTTAGAGAAGTCACGAATGAATCTTCTATAGAAATTAGCGAAGCCTATAAAACGTTGGACCTCTCTCTTATTGGTAGGACACGACCAGGAGGTGATGGCCTGAACTTTCTTGTTATCCATCTGAATCCCTTGGGGGGTTACAAGGTATCCGAGGAACTCCACTGTGTCAGTCTCAAATGCACATTTCTCCAATTTCGCATAAAGATTATTCTCACGCAGACGGAGGAGAACCTTGCGTACATGTTCTCGATGTTCTTTCAAGGTTGTTGAATATATCAATATGTCATCCAAATAAATTACAACGAAGACATCCAAATAGTCCCGGAATACATTATTCAAAAAGTGTTGAAAGGTTGCTGGGGCGTTGCATAAACCAAACGGCATCACGGTGTACTCAAAATGTCCGTACCGTGTCCGAAAGGCCGTCTTCCACTCGTCTCCTTTTCTTATCCGTACCAAATTGTAGGCCCCACGCAGGTCAAGCTTGGTATAAATATGGGCCGAGCTAAGACGATCTAAAAGTTCAGGTATCAAGGGCAACGGATAACGGTTTTTAATTGTAATGTCATTAAGAGCACGATAGTCTATACAAGGACGCAGTCCCCCATCTTTCTTTCCCACGAAGAACATGCCGGCACCGGCCGGAGAAGTAGAAGGTCTTATAAACCCTTTATTAAGAGCATCATCAATATAGTCTTTTAAAATCTTATGTTCAGGGCCCGAGAGAGGATAAATACGTCCATATGGAATGGGAGCACCAGGAAGCAAGTCAATAGGACAGTCATAACTGCGATGAAGCGGGAGCTTGTCTGCACCTTTCTTTTCAAAAACATCGGCAAAGGTATAGAAGTCGGAAGGGATACCCGGCGTTGTCTTGTTGACAGGTTGTGACTCCAGAGAAAGCAACTGTCCCTGTGGAGGAGTGCGTTGACATAAACAAGTAGTTCTGCAATGGATGGAGGAGAAGGAGAGTGTTCCCTTCTCCCAATTTATACAGGGGTTATGCAGTCTTAACCAAGGTAAACCGAGGATAACAGGAAACAAAGGGGACTGGACTAAATCAAATTGAAGGAGTTCATGATGACGGGTTCCCAGGCGAAGAGTAAGGTGAGTGGTCTCTTGAGTAACAGGACCAGAGGCTAGAGGATTACCATCAACCAGGTGAATATGCAGAGCTCTGGATTTGGTGAGACGAGGTATACGATGCGCGGAAGCAAATGCTGAATCCATGAAGTTCCCGCTGGCACCGGAGTCCACCATGGCTGACGTGGTGACGGAACCCTCAGTCCACTGTAGAATGAGAGAGACGGATAAGTGAGGAGCAGAACGAAACACAGTGGGTCTCTCTGTGGAATGCAGCGTAAACAGCTTACCTCCCAACTTAGAGGGTCTTACAGGGCACTCGCGGAGCATATGGCCAGCCTTGCCGCAGTAAAGGCAGAGGTTTAATGTCCTTCTTCTGGAATGCTCCACGGCTGAAAGTGGTCCCCGAAAAAGGCCTATTTGCATTGGTTCCTCCATGGAGGGAGAAAAGAACTGAGGAGGTCGAACAACAGCAGGAGCAGGAGCAGGAGCAGGAGCTGGAGCTGGAGCAGGAGCCTGATAGAGCCGACGCCTCGGAGGGCTGGATTCCAAGGTACGCTCCTGTCTACATTCACGTAAGCGGCGATCAATCTGAATCACCAAGTCTATAAGTACCTCCAGGGAGGTAGGTATCCCAACGCGTGCCAGTTCATCTTTCAAAGGGTCCGAAAGACCTAAACGGAACTGATCAAGGAGGGCAGCCTCATTCCACATAGATTCAACCGCAGCTTGACGGAAGTCTGTAACATACTCTTCCACTGGTCGCCTACCTTGCCTGAGGTGGCGCAGTGTTTTCTGGGCAGTAGCTGCTCTTAGTGGATCATCATAGACCTTGATTAAAGCTGACTGGAAAGCGGACCAGGAGTCAATGACTGAGTCATTAGTGCGGAGGAGGTGATGGGCCCACTGCTGTGGTTCACCTGATAGTAATGAAATTACTGTGTGTACCTTCGCACGGTCAGAGGCAAAGGTGCGGGGTTTCAGTGTAAACATCACCTGGCAAGCTGTAAGAAAAGTCCGGAAGTGGGACCTCTCTCAGGAAAATTTATCAGGCATAGCTATCTGAGGTTCGGGGTCCAAAACCCCTCCAGGAGTTAGGCGTCCGGAACGAAGTTCCTGTAGCTGATACCGGAGATCAGCTACCTCCGCTTGAAGTTCCCCCACAGTGCGGTTAAGGGAGGTTATCTGGTGAGACATGGACGTCATGGCCTCAGCTAGCCTCGCGGACTCCATGTATGGCTCAGATATTATGTCAGACACTAGCAAGTGTCTGTATTAGCAGGGTAGAAGGAGCCCAGAATGCAGGACTACTGGTGGTAGCAGGAAAAGTCCAGAGTAGTATAGATAGGGCACCGTAGCAAAATCAGGTAGAGGCGGTACGCCAAATAACGTAGACAGGTCACAGGCACGGTCAGGTCCAGGCAGCAAAGTAGCGTAAACGGGTCACAGGCAAGGGTCAGGTAACAGAATAAATCAGAACACCAACAGGTTAAGGAGCACAGTACAGGGGACGCTATGTAAAGCACAGAGCGTCTCAGAATATCTGAGCGCTGACATAAGGGAGCTTGAGGGTTTTATAGAGATCCCAGACGTGGCGTCTGACGTCACGTCTAGGTCTCCGCCCTCTGCTCCGCCCCCAACCTCCTCTCCCCTGTGAGACGGCACCAGAGGTACCGCCCCTCCAGGGGAAGCCTCTATCCCCACTCCTCCCCCTCCCTCCTGCAGATTGTTAACAGGAGGGGAGAAACTTAGGGCGGCGTGCTGAAGCGCCGCCCCCCTTCGTGGGGACCAGAGCCGCGTCGCCGGCGTGTTCCCCAGCTCCCCTCGTGGATACAGGGAGTGAAGAACAGACCGCCCGAGCCGGCGACAGGGACCGGGAGCCTGCCGCGAGCAGACGCGGTCTGCCACGGGAGGTAAGTCCCGGACCTTGAATGGCTACGTACCATACGCCGGGCGGTACGTGCCTTACACACACACACTCATTCATTCATTCATTCACAGATTCATTCACTCAATCAGGCATACTCATTCACACAACCTCCCCCACCCCCTTACCTTCACTACAGCTCGCCGCTCACAGACTTCAGCAGGGGGCGTGGCCTCCCTCGTTCTCCCCACAGAGGAAGCAGGACTGGAGCAGAGAATAGACCCTCCCACAAGTAAGCAGCAGGGGTTTTGTAATCCTGGCTGCCGATCTCACGCGGGCTGCACCTCGAGGTTCGCATGTTGGACGCCCCTGTCCTAGGCAGAGGGTTAGAATGATGTTCCTGACCGGCCTTTTCAGGACTGTTATTTCTTTTCATCTTTACAGATCCTCTTTGACCACTTTCTTTGACAGACCAAGAGGGGGATGGACTAACATGCCATCCCTCAGTCACCCTTTGGTCTCTCTTGGCCTTCCTACATTCTTTCTGTCTATGACCAGGTTTATTGCAATAATAACAAATACCTCTGAAGGGAATCTCAGGTAGAGATTGCTTCCCTTCATTGGTAGTTACAATCGCAACCTTGCGCTGTCCTATGACTCCTTTCCTCATTAAATTCTGCCTGGCCTTCCCTATGATGGTCAATACCCCTTCCAAAGTATCTTTTTCCTCTGCCATCATTTGCACTCCGGGGTCTAAATAAGTGAATTTTTTTTACCAGGTATTGCAGTAGATCAGGAGGGGTTTGATCTGGTGGAATGCGGTGGGTTAGCCGATAGACTTGCTCAAATTTGGAAGCAAAGACCCACGGATCATCTTGTAAATCCACCTTCATCTCAGCAAGTGAATGACTCTCTGTCTCCTGTTACAAGTTTGGAGACAGCTCTAAGTCTATCTCCCTCTGTACCCCATTTATCATCCTTAAACCAATCTCGTTCTCGATTAATAGGGCCATTTATGGGTGGATTAAATCTACATGCAATGCTGCTTGGGGCCCACATTTTAAGCATCATACATGCCTCTTTAGGAGAGAGCATATATTGTTTAACTGCTGATTCAAAGTTGGACATCTGAAAGTTTGAAAGGACATCTGTTTCGCAGTCATATGGGGGAAAGAGGGGTTTTAACTTCATCAGCTGTTTCATCACCTTACCTCTATCCTGCTCCTGTAGAATTTTAGCAGTTTGCAGGGTGGCAGATGTCCTGCTTTTAACACTAGGTGAAACAGATAAAGGGTCCATAAAACGTGGTATTGCTGGCTTTGTTACAAGAGGGGTTACTACAGGGATAACACCATTATCTAGCTCATCCAGTATACGGTTTCCTATGTTTGTTCCTGGGTTCTCATTCTCTACAATATTTTGTGCCTCTTCTTCTTCACATGTTTCCCCCTGGCTGCATACAGCAACTGGGGTTTGCGTGGCTAAACATGTCCTAAGGGATGATATCAACTCTCCTCTCGCTTCGTAATTGTCCTCTAATGTGCTTACATAATCTCTATTTAATCCACAGGTTGGACAATCACTATATTTACTTGTGTTGTTTATTATGGAGGCCACAGGAGTGTGCCCCACAAGTATACGGTTCAACTGATTCCTCAATAACTTCAGCAACTTCATACAGTTCTGGATTTTCAGTCTATCTTTATTCAGGCACCACTTCTTATTGTCTACTCTGCAATTCTCTTTCTCACATTGCAACCACAAGCTATGCATTTGTTTAAATTCATTTTCATTTTCCATCATTAATGGGTCAAAAGTGCTAGCTTCCGCATACTGTGCTACGATTTCCATTCTTATATATCAAAAAACAAATTATGATTTACTCACACGACTTGTGTCTTCAGACTGCAGGCAATCAAATGGTGTGCACTCCACTTTGAATCCTCGGTCTGGATAAAACGCGATCCTCCAGAAATGATGTCCGGCTTACAAATTGCGTCTCACTCTGGTTGCCTCTTAGGATCTCTCACGTCTTGGCCCGAGACGTATTGCAGAAAACGCTTCCAGCAAATAAAACAAAATCGGTTCGGTTATTTTGTCCCTTTTAGCTCACTTGTATCTGGAGAAAACTGGATTGTCCCCCCTTGCAAGTGAGCAAAAAGTGGTAAAAAATAATTACCTGGCTCGCCAAATGTTATAAATAGAAATGTGTGTTTGTATTTTATGAATCTTACTGTAATTATTGAATAACATTTACTGTATGATGCTATCAATAACCACTAACTATTGAGTGTAAAGTCAGAGTCCACACTCCTTGTTTTCTGCAATTAACAATATTTATTAAGAGAGGCTAAACAAACTAACAATACATATACAAATTACTATAAGTTAGTATATGCTGTTACCAAACTATCTATTCATTGATTGAATGGAAATAACAAAGAAACAGCAGGATAAGCCTGTAAACACGTGATACAATTACCACTCCCTTGTGATCATCTCCACGCAGACTCAGAGAGAGAGAGTTGGCAGGACTTTATAAACACAATAAGTTCTCCTTCTGCTGGACACTCCCCTGGTAACCTATCTTCTCCAGTGTCCCTTAGAGACAGAGGTGATAGAAAAGGGAAAGGACATTGCACTGGGAGAGGGAGTGGAAGGTGACCAAATGCCTTAACTGATTTGCCATGTGCTCTGCAGAGAAGAATCTCCATTAATGTTTGAGACCATTTTAAGGTCTTGTATAGAGAGGCTTTGCCCATTGGATCTCTGCATCATAACACCATTTCACTTCATTGGCATACAGTTGGTTGTCAATCATGCCTTCCTTTTTACACATCCCAAATGTGACATTTTAGCCCACAAACAACCCAACAAACCCATGCATGTATCACTGTACCCTAGAGGTATAGCTAAACAAATATTTTGGAGTGTGTTTGAGAGTGACATATTCCAGGAACGGTAAATTCATACCAAAATATGTGAGGAAAAAAATTACTATAAAAAAACCGGACTGCAGCTGGTAGTAGAATTAGTAGAATTAGTACCTGGAAAGGGTTAAAATTACTAGCATTGAAATACCCAGGGATGTCTAGTTTTCAAACATGTTTGATTTGATGGAGTAAATTGAATTGACCAGCGATGTCCCAAATAGGACAGGGGCAGAATTTTCAACATGTCAAAATTCCATGTTGAAAAACTGAATTGTGCATGACCCAAATGTGGCGTATTACCCCCCAAACAACCTGACAAACCCATGCATGGATGGTATCACTGTACTCATGTTGTTTCTGAACATACGTTGGTATGTTGTTTGATGGTGACACTGACCAGGAGCTGTAAATTCATACCTGAAGTAAAATGTGTATGGAAAAAAAACTACCACAAAGTTTGACAAATACTGGTGGTAGTTACTAGCATTTGAAATACATTGGGGTGTCTAGTTTTCCAAAATATATGGATTGATGGCGTAAATTGTATTGGCTAGCTTCAAAGGTGTCTCAAATAGCACATGGGGCAGAATGAATTTGTAAAAATGGTTTTGAAATAGCAAAACGCTACTTGTGATTAGTGTCCTATAAAACTGGGTATTTCTAATCTCAGGACCAATACAATCTATTTAGCAAGTGTTTTTCAAGTAAAAGAAAAGTTTTATTTTTTTCAGTTTTATACCATATTTTATAATTTTTCTTATAGTAATTTATATGATACAATCAAAATAATGACATATAAAGAAAGGGCCCACATTGTGTGCGTTCAGTAAATGAAAAGAAAATTACAGCTACACACGAGCACTGCAGAAACAGCCATTGTCATGAAGAGTACAAAAAATAAATTGCCATTGTCACGAAGGGGTGAATTATATATTCATGTAAATATAAATTCCAGATGTCAGAAATAGGTTTAGAATGTGCTAACTTCACCAAGTTATGGTAGGGTAATTTATTATTTCAGTGAGATGTGCAGTCCATAGATGACATATCCTGTTAATAACTGCAGTCAGGCTCGTTATGAAATTAATGAAGTAGACAATACCTTTTTGTTAAACTTTCCCTTTAAATATAGCTAATCTATTAATCTATTTCATTTGATCAAGCATTTAAATCAAAAATAGCTATTTTATACTTTTCTTTCCTTTTTTCTTTCTGCTGCACAAATTGATCAGGTAGACTTTTTAATCATACACATATCAATATGCATGTTGACTTGCAATTTGTACAACAATGGTTTAAAAAATTGTTCATTAGTTCCAATGATGATGCATTCAATTGTGTTTAAAACTTTGTTAAACAAAGTTATGGTACTTGACCAACTATGTTGTAAGCTGATACATACTTTATCTTCAAGCACATACAGATACACTGACCACGCATTTTCCTACTCATGCAACTTATTTTTTTTTGTTTTTTCCGTGTATGCGATAGAATGGCAAGATGCCGCAAATTAGAGGTTTCAGTTCTTGACTAGGGATTTGGGTTTGTTTTGTGAACTAGATCTACTTGAAGTAATAAGGAACTGTATATAAAAAAGATATCCTCCTATTCCTTTGAGAGAAATTCTTAGTTAGCAGCATTTAAGCTAGTCACTCTGTTTCATGAATGAATTAAGACAAGATATATCTGTGACACATAGGTTGAAAAATAGTAGATTTAGAGTGATGTGCACAAATGCCTGTAGCTTAGAGAATAAGATTTTTAAACTCACAGCAATGGTAACTAGTGACAATGAGAATTTAGCGGCAAAATGATTAGGATGTTGTGATTTCTGTTATATAGAAAGGATAGAGGAGGCAGAAAAATAGGAGGGGGTTGCCCTTTATGTAAGAAATACTGAGTTTGTATGTTTGCCCACTGACAGACATGTCACCCCTCTCTCTCTGTCTACCATCCTCTCCGTCCTTTCTCATAATTTACCCCCTCTCCCTCCTTTCTCATAATCTACCCCCCTCCCCTCCATTCTCTTACCTTCCAGAAGTCCTGCGGTGAGAGCGCGAGGCCTCTTTCTCCCTACTCTGACGCGGTGTGTGCTGCTTCTCTGCTGAGCACCGGAATATGATGGCATGCCGGCATGGCAACCGAGCTAGAGGCCTTGCTGAGGGGACGGAGGGGCGCAGAGCGGTTACTGAAAACTTCATGAGCGACCGCTCAGTACTCCTCTCTCCTCTGCGTCCAAAAAAAAAAAAAAGACGGCGCTTCAATTCCGGGACCATTGCGAGACTGTCCGCGACATGTGGTCACCCTAGGAGACAAAACAGTCCTTTTATGCCCGACCCAGAAGATCTCTGTAGAAGCCGGCATAAAAGTTTTTATAATAAGCACATAAGGTGTTAATCTAGGCAATCAAATTCTACATCTGTACGTCATTATGAGGAAGTGCATGGCCTGGTACAAAAAGTGGCAGTGTATCTAATGCAAATTGCTATACATAATTATGAATTTTAATATCTAATACTGTGATGTTTTCTTCAAAAAGGGCAAGTCAAACTCATTTCTCCAGCTTTTACTGTCCATATTGTCCCTCACAGTCTGGGCTGTACATTGGAAAATATAGCATAATAACTGTGTACTAACAATCTATTAAATTATAATTTCTGTTTTTATTACTTTTTATTTTAAATATCCGTACTCCATTTCCTCCTGTTTTTCTCCCCATTGTCACAGCATCCAGTGATACAAACTGCAGCAGACCCACTGCACTCAAAATTATGCAGTTACAAAATACATGAAAATACCAAGGTTTAAAGCTGATATGTACATGTTCCAACCCTAACCCCAAAATGCCCCAAGAATCTGACATACCTATGCACATTGGACAATATTGTACATGGAGATGTCGAATCAAGTTCTAAAAAAAAAAATTCCAGCCGAATTTCATGTGTTATAAATATATAATAATATAATATAAATATTCCCACACTAAATCGCTCCTGGCTGGCTCGCCAAATGTTATAAACATAAAATGTCTAAGTATTTTATGAATCTTACTGTAATTATTGAATAACATTTACTGTATGTTTTCTGCAATTGACAATATTTATTAAGAGAGGCTAAACAAATTAACAATATATATACAAATTACTATGTTAGTATATGCTGTTACCAAACTATCTATTCATTGATTGAATGGAAATAACAAAGAAACAGCAGGATAAGCCTGTAAACATGTGATACAATTACCACTCCCTTGTGATCATCGAGAGAGAGAGAGTTGGCAGGACTTTATAAACACAATCCTCCTTCTGTCGGACACTCCCCTGGTAACCTATCTTCTCCAGTGACCCTTAGAGACCAAGGTGATAGAAAAGGGAAAGGACATTGCACTGGGGGAGGGAGTGGAAGGTGACCAAATGCCCTAACGGATTTGCCATGTGCTCTGCAGAGAAGAATCTCCATTAATGTTTGAGACCATTTTAGGTCTTGTATAGAGAGGCTTTGCCCATTGGATCTCTGCATCATAACATCATTTCACTTCATTGGCATACAGTTGGTTGTCAGTCATGCCTTCCTTTTTACATCATGTAAGCCGGAAAAAACACTATTACCTAATGACGCCATTACCATCAGAGATGAAATCAGTGAACAATGTATTCAATCAATATAGAAACAGTCTGTTTCCAGTTCTATGACTAATATACTGTATTAAACAATTAAAGACAATACCAAATAGTGAAATTATAAAATTAGCAGAAAAAGATTCCTTCTTGACTCCAAGAGGCAATCGGATTTCTCCTTGGATCAAGAAGCTCTAAAATATTAATGTTATTCTAATTATATCCCTGTATATCATGCCTTTCTAAGAAAATATCGAGGACCCTTTTGAAGGTATCTAATGTAGTGGATAACACTACCTCCCTTGGAAGTGAATTCCATACCTTAACTGTCCTCACTGTGAAGGATCCCTTCCTTTGTCGTCTATGAAACCTGCGCTCTTCCAGTTTCAGAGGGTGACCTCTTGTTCTTTGTATATTTCTGTTAATGAACAGGTCACCGAAGAGCTCTTTATATTGGCCCTGCATATATTTGTATAATGTTATCATATCCCCTCTGAGACGCTGTTTTTCCAGTGTATATAATTTTCACTTTTTTAGTCTCTCTTCATAACTAGTATCTCCCAATCCCCTTATTAATTCCGTAGCCCTCCTTTGCACTTTTTCCAATTCCATAATGTCCTTTTTGAGGACCGGTGCCCAGAATTGTACCGCATATTCAAGGTGAGGTCTTACCAATGACCTGTAAAGAGGCAAGATGATATCCTCCTCCCTTGAATCAATATCTCTTTTTATGCATGCCAAAACCTTATTATCCCTCGCAGCTGCTTGCTGGATCAAGTCTGTTGTCAACCGTTATTCCTAAATCCTTCTCATTGGTAGTTTCCCCAAGGATATTCCATTTAAAGAATAGGTTGCATTTTTATTATTTTTACCATAATGCATAACTTTGCATTTCTCTATATTGAACCTCATCTGCCACTTGCACGCCCAGTCCCCAACTCTGTCTAAATCTTCCTGCAATGAAGAAACATCAAGATTAGTCTGAATTACCCGGCCTAATTTTGTGTCATCAGCAAAAACTGTGACATGGCTCTCAATGCAGCTTGGGAGATCATTTATAAATAAATTAAAAAGAAGAGGACCGAGGACAGACCCCTGAGGCACTCCACTTAATACCTGCGTACAGGCTGAGAAACATCCATTCACAACAACCCTCTGCATTCTATCTTTTAGCCAATTTCTGATCCACATACAGACATTTGTCCCAAGCCTATTTCTGTTAATTTATAGAGTAGCCTTTTATGCGGAACCGTATCAAACGCCTTGGCAAAGTCCAGATAAATCACATCTACACCCAACCCCAGGTCTATATTTTTACTAACTTCTTCAAAGAATGCTAATAGGTGTGTTTGACAAGACCGGTCTTTCACAAATCCATGTTGACTACTACTAATTTGATTATAGATATGATCTTGAATGTATACCTTTAGCAACCCTTCAAATAATTTCCCCACTACCGATGTTAAGCTTACTGGCCTGTAATTGCCCGGTTGAGATTTTGATCCCTTTTTAAATATGGGCACAACATCTACCTTGCGCCAATCTAATGGAACTATGCCCGAGCTGAAAGAATCCCTAAAGATTGGTAATAATGGTAGGGCCAGAATTATAGGCTTAGCTCCTTCAGTACCCTTGGGTGTATACCATCCGGTCCAAGGGCCTTGTCTACCTTAACAGTATTTAATTGCTTGAGCACTTTTTCTTGTGTCAGCCAATCCCATGTTTGCTGCAACGGTTCCTTAAAATTAGCCAGCAGGGACTCCGTCATTGGTTCTTCCTTGGTATAAACAGAAGAAAAAAAAGCATTTAAGATGTCTGCTTTCTCTCTGTCCTCACTAACCAAATTTCCAGTTTCAGATAATAACTTACCAACATTCTCTACCTTTAACTTTTTTCCATTCACATACTTGAAAAATTTCTTGGGATTGGTTTTACTTTCCTTGGCAATAAGTTTCTCATATCCTAGTTTAGCCATTTTAATCTCCTTTTTGCAGGCTTTGTTGGCATCTTTGTATGCTACCGACCCCTTGCTTTTATAATGCTTAAATGCCAATTGTTCCTTATTTCCTGTTTTACTTTCCAGGTAAGCCACATTGGTTTTGATTTGTTTCTTTTGTATTTGTTTCCCATAAGTATATATTGGGACGTGTAACTTTGCAATATGTGCTTAAAGGTATTCCATTTGTCCTCTGTGTTTAACCCAGAGAACAATCCAACCCATTTTATACATTCCATGGTGGACCTTAGCCTGTCAAAGGCCCTTCTGAAATTAAGTGTTTTGGTAGAGCAGTTACCCATTTGCTTTTTGGAATTAATCTCAAATGAAACCATGTTATGGTCACTATTTCCCAAGTGTTCTCTTACTTTAATGTTTGAGATAAGTTCCTCATTGTTAGTTATTACCAGATCTAGACAGGCATCCATTCTGGTTGGGGTCTCTACTAATTGCGACATAAATTGGTCATTAAGCAGGTTCAGAAACTTGCTGCCCTTAGAACAAGTTCCACTATTCCAATCTATATCTGGGTAATTAAAATCTCCCATGATCAAAACTTCATTTCTATTTGCAGCCTTTTAATTTGAAATAGCAGCTGATCTTCCCCCTCATTGCTAATGTTGGGTGGCTTGTAGCATACACCCACAAGTAATGTGTGACTCTTTTTACTATCTAGGTTAATCTCTACCCACAGCATCTCCACATTACTACTGTCATCATGCACATCTTCCTTAATACTGGGCTTAAGTTTAGGGTTTGCATATAAACAAATCCCTCCCCCTTTTCTATTTACTTTGTCCCTTCTAAAAAGTGAATATCCTTGTAAGTTTACTGACCAGTCATGCGTATCATCCCACCACGTTTCCGTGATACCGATCAAGTCATATTTTTCATTACTTACCAATATTTCCAGCTCACCCATTTTGTTTGCCAAGCTTCTCGCATTTGCTAAAAGACATTTAAGGTTACTACCCATTTCTGGTGTAACAGTTGACAAATAATTCTTGACAGCAGGTTTTGTACTATGCAACACCATATTGTCTGTGCTAACCCCACCAGTGCTCTCACCCCCTTTTCCCATAGCTAGACCCCCTTCTGAGTCTACTCTAGCTAGCACTTCTTTTCTATATTTATCCTCCCCCCCAGAACCTAGTTTAAAAGATCCGCAATTCCCCTAGCCATCCTCTCCCCTAGCACTGCAGCCCCCTCCTCATTGAGGTGCAGTCCATCCCTGCTGTAGAGTCTGTAGCCGACTGCAAAGTCTGCCCAGTTCTCCAAAAACCCAAATCCCTCTTTCTTACACCACGCTCTTAGCCACGCATTGATCTCCCTAAGCTCCCGCTGTCTCCCTGAAGTAGCGCGTGGTACTGGTAGTATTCCAGAGAACATTACCTTGGAGGTCCTTTGCCTAAGTTTCTGCCCTAGTGCCCTAAACTCATTTTTAAGGACCCTCCACCTGCCCTTAACTATGTCGTTTGTACCAACATGTACTATGGCCGCTGGATCATCTCCAGCCCCTCCCAACAATCTGTCTACCACAATATGTCGAATCCGAGCACCCGGGAGACAGCATACTGTTCAGCATTCGGGGTCCTGGCGACAGATTACCCGATCAACCTTCCTTATAATTGAATCCCCTACCACCAGCACCTGTCTAGCCTTCTGGCTCCCCACTATGCTGGAGAGGCTACTCTCCTGGCTGCTAGGAGAGTCAGCCTGCCCCAGAAATGCTTCCTCTGAGCTGGTCTCCCCAGCATCTTCGCACAAACTGGCAAACATGTTGGGGTGATCTAGCCCAGAACAAACCTTCCCTAGCTCTCCGGCCCCTGCTGCCCCTTGCACAACTAACCCAGCTCTCTGCCCTCGAGACCTCTTCTTCCCCATCTCCACCCCCCTCAGCACTGGCCCCAGCCAATGCCTGCTCTGTAAGCAGCAAGCTCCTCTCCATGTTGTCTATGTCCTTCAGTGTTGCCAGTTGCCTCTTTAGATCTATCACAGTACATTCCAAAAAAGCAACCTGCTCACACTTGCAACAGCGGTATGGCCCCTGGGGAGCTCGCTCCAAGAGCACATACAGAGTGGCATTATCCAACATGCCTACTAATGTAAGATGCAATATATATATATAAATATATTATATGGAATTACAAGGATGTATACTTTACCCTCCTTTTTTGCTTTTTAACTCCTTCTTTGCTTGTAACTCACCTTTTTTCCCTTTAATTCTAACTGATAATGTTGAGTATCATTTATTGATCCAAGGAGAAATCTGACTGCCATTTTGGGGTCAAGAAGGAATTTTTTCCCTGGTTAGTGCAAAATTGGAAAGAGCCAAACTGGGGGGGTTTGCCTTCTTTTGGATCAGAAGCAACAAATTAACCGATATAGGAAAGGCTGAACTTGATGGACGCATGTCTTTTTTTCAGCCTATATAACTATGTAACTACCTATGTAACCATGTTACTTGGTCAGATCATGCTCCTGTAACCTTCCTTGGTTTATGCCAGTTAGAGAATGTGGTAATTGGAGGCTCACTGAAACCTTTCTTAGAGACTCAGTCTTGTTGTCGGAATTGTGATGCAATAATTATTTTATACTAACTAAGCATCTCAAAAAGGCTAGGCAGGAAACAAAGTTTTTAGACTGGTTGGCCTTTATGGAAAGAATTCATAAAATTAATTCAATGAAACTGAAAGTGGTAGATTAGTAAGATTAGTGGTAAGATTAGTAATTATCTATTACATGGCACAGCATTTACCTTAAAACTTCTAACAAGACTGACACACTTTCAGCTCATAAAATTAGAACTAGAGAGACCCACTCCAGGATCTCTAATTTACTTTTTTCATTGGGCCATAAAGTTAACATGAACAAACTGAATAAGCTGCTTTTTATAAAACTCTCTCTAATTTAAATGATGTAGTACTTCATCATACAATCACGATGGAGATGTTATCATTCGTAAACAAGTCAGGGTAAAGTCAAACCTATTTTTGAGAGCCAAGCAAGAGTTTCTATCACAGTCACTTGAGATTCAGACATTAACTTGAACAAGGAAACCAAATACTACAATGAAATTGATAGCCTCTTTTAACCTAATTATTTAATTATGTCTTTAACTAGGGTCACCATCCTTATGTCAAGGACGGCTTCAGTTAAATTAGAAAACTTTTGTCCAGTATTGCTGCTAAATTTGGACATTAAATATACTCTTAAATCCTGGCAGACTGAATATCCGACTAGGTGGGATTTGTACCGGGCTGTTAGGATCCAGATAATACAATGAATTTTGTGAACTTAATCTCTCGTATTTAACTGCTGCTCTTGTTAGACAAAGAGAGAGAATTTGATCACCTATATAATTAAATATTATTAGACAATATAGAATTCTCCACAACAGCTGTCCGCTTTCCCCTTTGATTTTTATGCTGACTCTTGAGCGTGTGGCTGAGGTTATTTGCGATAAATTACTTATATGAGGCATTCAAATCCAATCTAGGGAGGATAAAATCGTCCTTTTTCGTCTGCTGCTCCTGCCCTCCTGCTGGCGATTTTGAACCTATACAGTATAATACCTCTAAGTGCCAAACCCTGGCAATTGTGACTACAAGCCACGTTATCAAAAATTGCCCTACTTCATTACCATAAGGCAGCAATACTCTCCAAGGCTTTGCAGGATGCTTTTTCTGCTCATCCCCCAAGCTGGGTGGAGTTGAAAAATTATACTTTATACCCTTATAATTACCAACAGCTTCTCTGGAGCTCCAGTCTCTCCAGTTCTTGGCCACGACTGCGGCTACAGTACTTGTTAGCAAGTAACCTGCTGATCCAATTCTGTGCTATTCACCCCCAATTGAAACAAGTTATTTAAAAATGTTACAGTATGCTTCTATTATGTCATTTTC
The DNA here is from genome assembly GCA_009364415.1 of Spea multiplicata. NCBI lineage: Eukaryota > Metazoa > Chordata > Amphibia > Anura > Pelobatidae > Spea > Spea multiplicata. The sequence goes on from VKOC01047420.1 coordinate 17,677, forward strand.
CAGCAAAAACAAAGATGCAATGGGAGAAAGAATAGAGCTCTGCAAAATATGAAGGGGTTGTACTTGCCATTGGCAGGTCAGAAGACAAGTATTATAAGGCTGATATTTGGTTCCAACCAACTACTTTTTCCTGAGGATAACATTTGTTGATGTTGTAGTTCCAGACCTGGCTCAGTGCTCTATATATCATCTAAAATGATGCTGCTGCACCAAAAAATAGCTCTACTAGACATGATTCCAAACAGGACTGGCAAACATTAAAGAAAACCGGAATCGCCCTTATTAGGGAAAAAAAACAATATTCTCCTTGTTATTTTATAAAAAAAAAGGTATGTTTCATAAAATATTTAAATGAACAAAGTATAAAAAAATTAACAATTGAATGAATTTTGTTAATTCATATTAAACCTTAAAATGAGGCCAGATCCCACCACGAAAACTAAGCAAAAAGCTAAAAATTTTCAATGCTCTCATGCTCTCTGGATGTCTCATTACCTTCTCTACCAACCACTTCCTCTTCCATGTCTCACATCTTGTTGTATTTTAACTTCTTGTTCTTCTCTCTTCTTTGTTCTTTCTTCATTCCTGAAAGGGATGGTATGGCCCCCACAGATCCCTGATCTCATCATCATCGAGTCTGTCTCAGATTGCATGAAGGCCTGGGGAAGCATGGCCCACAGCACCTATCGGTATGTTGGGGGTGTTGATGGAGCTGATGCTAGTGGCCTGCTGGTTTCCCTTTTATACAATTGTGACAGAATTATCAAGCCATCATGGAGCCAACAGGGTTGGTCGATGCCATCCACGCCCCAACCAACGTAGGGATGACATAACCGTTGACTTTATTATTGACCTGCCCCTTCACAAATACATAATACCATTATAACGGTGGTTGACAGGTTAACCAAGATGGCCCATTTTGTTCCTGCTACTAGGTTACCCACCGCAGCGAAAACCTCCGCATTATTCATGCAGTCCATCTTCCATCTACATGGCATCCCACGTTCCATACTTTCAGAGGAGTCCAATTTACAGCTCACTTCTGGTCGGCGTTTTGCAAAAGACTCTTATCTTCTGCTTACCATCCACACGTCAGTGGACAAACTGAGAGAGTCAATCAGATATTGGAGCAATATCTTTGTTATGTAACTCACCTCCAGGACAATTGGCTACTAGTTATCTCTGGCAGAATTTGCCTACAATAATCACCTTCAAACATCCAGTGGAATGTCGCCTTTCAAGGCCAACTACGGTTACCACACTAGGTTCATTCTAGAGATAACTCAAACCCTTAACATACCAACAGTAGGTGATCTTGTGCAAACCATTCAACAAACCATCCAGATTCTTCAACAGTCGCTCCTCAAAGCACAAGACTACAAAAAACACTTCGACAAACACAGACAAACACAACCCTCCTATCAAGTAGGTGATAAAGCGTGGCTCTCTTCAACTCATATAAAGACCTCTTGCCAATCAGAAAAATTGGGTCCTAAAGGGTTTGTGGGTCCCTTTCCCATTACAAAAGAAGATGGGTACCCGACTTCAATTCCAAGAGAAGACAACAAGCTTCACCTCCTGTTTCAGTTAGGTAGAGAAAATCTTGGAATCCCATATGCAAGGCCATTTGGAATATCTGGTTCAATGGAAGGGCTATGGACCTGAGGAGTGTACTTGGCAACCCAATACCAACATCCATGCCCCCTACAGAATCATGACTTTCCACAGTAACCGCCCAGGTCGTCCTATGCTATGCTTGGAGATCACACGTAAGGGGCAGGTCTTGCCCTGAGATTCTTCACCTCGTGGGGCAGCTCCTGTTCAATAGGCCTCTCGTGGAGCAACCACACTTCCGCGGGGTAGGCTGCACCCTCAGCTTCAATGTAGACGCGCACCGCTCTTGCGTGCGCCTCTGGTGGCGAGGAGGGCACAGCTTCACACCTGGAGGTGTTACAGCACAGGAGGAGGTCTTCGCTGATTGGGAATGGAGGTGGAGTGTTCCTACTGCACCTCTATCTCTGCTACACAAGGGGGAGGAAACCAGGAGGGGCAGTCAATACCGGCTATCCCTTTAAAAGCCCTGCATTCCCTTCACTCAGTGCTTGATAATTGTACCTTGTTGCTGTACTCTTTACCCTATAGCTTTGTCTTATAGTGATTTCCTGGTTTTCCTTCTCTGTACATTCTGAACTCCTTTATCCTTTGACCTCAGCCTGTGACACCCATTTTTGCACCTACTCTGTCTGTCTCAACCTTTGCATTGTCCTGACTACCCATTTGGATTTGTCCTTTCTTATTAAATTAAATTTTGTAGATTACTTCTCTGGCTCTCTCGTTCCTGAGCTAAACTCCACAACCCAGCCTGACAAAGTGTCTCTATTGCCACAGGGTCACGTAATGCACATTACATGACCCGCGCTGGGCGGTCTTCTGCAGCCAAGCAGGGACGACGACTTCTCTGTCCCCCAGGTAAGAAAACAGGCAGGCCGGCCCCAGTACACCTGACATACCTCCCTGATGTCGGCCCTGCCTTTGTGTACAATTAACTCAGTCTCGCATATTTTGGCTTGCTGAATACACGTCCTCTTCTAAGGCCTCCTGTTCCATGGCGGTATTGAAAGCTTTTTTTTTTGCCTTTGCTTCAAAAAAGGTAAATCTTCTGCTGAAAGATTTTTTTTAGTGACATAGTTACATAGTAACATTAGGCTACCCAGGGTGGTAAGTAAAAATAGCTCACTGTTATCTTCTACACACCTCTTAACAGACCCTTTGCGAATAGGTATAAAAAAAAAATCAAGCACTTAGCTATGCAGTCTGCGTCTACAAAAATTTGTGAAAAAAAATGAGTCGTTCTGAAGAGCTCTATGAATTCAAGCATGGTACTGTTAGATGATGCCACCTTTGCAATAAACCAGTTTGTGAACTGTCATCCCTGCTAGATATTCCACGTTCAACTGTAAGTGGTGTTATTAAAAAGTGGAAGAATTTAGGAACAGCAGCAATTCAGCCATGAAGTGCAAGTCCACGTAAATTCACAGAGTGGGGTCAACACAGAGGCCAATGCTCTGCTGATTTCATAGCTGAAGAGTTCCAAACTGCCACTTGCTTTAATATCCGCACAAAAACTGTGTGACAAGAGCATCAACAAATCGGTTTCTCTGGCGGAGCAGCTGCATGCAAGCCTCCCATCACCAAGTACAATGCCAAGTGTTGGATCGAGTGATCTAAAGCACGCCACCACTAGACTCTTGAGCAGTGGAAACGTCTTCTGTGGAGTGATGAATCACGTTTCTCTGTTTGGCAGTCTGATGGGTGAGTCTGGATTAGGTGGATCCCAGGAGAATGTTACATGCCTGACTGCATTGTGCCAACTGTGAGGTTTGGAGGAGGGATAATGGTATGGTGCTGTTTTTGGGAGGTATGGCTAGGCCCCTCACTTTCAGTGCAGAAAGATCTTATTACTCACTTCGTACCAAGACATTTTGGTCATTGCTATGCTTTCAACTTTGTGGGAACAGTTTGAAGAAGGTGTCACGGTCAGGACTACTTGCCAAGCCATGACTGTGTGGAGGGCGTGGGCATGAAGGGGTAAATAGCACCAGGCCTCTGGATTTACTAACTTGACCCCTTAACAAGGCATAACTTACACCAAATTAACCCCCAAATCCTGCCTGTATCCCCCAGGTAGTCTGCCACCACCCACGATTTTGATACGGATTCGTGAGAAATCCAAATTAGAACCTTTATCTCTATATATATATATATATATATGAACCCACCCCGGGCAAACAGTTCTTAAAAACAAAGGGACTTAAACACAGGACCCTCACTCACGAGTTTCTCCAATAAGTAGGCCTGTGGGAACTCCTTAAGTCCGGATGGTTTCTTATGATGTTGTTCCGATCAGAGTATATCATGGAGTTCTGCTTTGAGGTCGCTGCATTGTCCCTAAATCAGACTTTTGCACGCAAACGCCCCTCTGACCACATGACTGATTATATGATACCATCCCCAAGAATTGGGTCCCATCTTTGATGTGCCAATAAGTTATGGTGGGGTAAAGGTGATGGAAACCCCTCCACTTAAGATAGGAATGGAGGGGTCCTTATCTGTTAGGCCATGAATCACCACAGGGGTCCTTTGGGAAGAACCCAGAACAGATACAGAGGGCATGCACAAAGAAACACATTAAATCAACCTCAGATTAACTCATTGAATGCTTAAACAAAGAAACTAACCACCTCTGCTGGGTTACCCTTCCATGCATCCATTACATTATGAGTTAATCATGACAGAAGGCCCTTTCCTATCCCAGCATGATTGTGCCCCAGTGCACAAAGAAAGGTCCATATGCATGGTTGTATGAGTTTGGTGTGGAAGAACTTGACTGGCCATGACCTCGACCCCATCAAACACCTTTTGGATGGAACTCGTCCAACATCAATGCCTGAACTTTCAAACGCCTTACTGGGTGAAAATCCAATAAAAACACTCCAAAATCATGTGGCAAGCCTTCACAGAAAAGTGGAAGCTGTTAAAGCTGCAAAAGGATAGGGGACCAACTACATATGTATATGTACACAATGTATATGTACTGTATCTAGAATGCAATGCCTTAAAAGTTCTTGTTGGTGTAATGTGCCAAATACTCTTATCCATATAGTATACACAAACATTTAGTTACCTAGCTTGTGAGACATTTTTTCTATATTATCTTATTTGCTCGATTATAAGACGAGGTTTTTATAATCGGGGTTGTCGCATAATCAGACCTCAAATAGAGGTCTGACTATGAGACTAAGATCCAGATTACCCCTCAGCGCTGCTGGGGACCTGGATCCTCCTGTCTGGTAACCCCCAAAACTTACCGGTGCTTCTGACTCCGGCTGCAGCTGAAGTTGCCTACGCGAATCACGTAGACGTCTACGTGATTCGCGTAGGCAACTTCAGCTGCAGCCGGAAGGAGGTGCGGTTAGCACCGCTCAGACCTTCCCCGACAGTCAGAGAGCAGAGTTCCCCGCACCGCTGCAAGGAATTCTCTCTGACGACTGTGTATTCGTGATGGACACATACAACCCCCGATGCTAGCCGCGCTTCCTTCCAGCTGCAGCAGAAGTTGCCTTCGTGAATCGCGTAGACGTCTACCCGCTGCCCGGACAACACACCGGGGAGTTAGAAACACTAGTAAGTTTGTGGGGGCATAAAGCATTTCTGTAGGCAGAGTGCTCTATGATATGCGTTTTAACCAACTTAATGCCACTCTGCCTCCAGAAAGGCCTTTTAACCCTCTATATGCCACTCTGCCTCCTGAAATGCCTTATACCTCCCTATATGCCACTCTGCCCCAAAATATGCCTTTTGAACCCCTAAATGCCAGAGTGGCATATAGGCGTATAAGGCATTTCTGGAGGGGCACAGTGGCACATAGGGGGTCAAAAGGCATATCATGGGGCACAGTGGCATATGGAGGGTTAAAAGGCATATCATGGGGCACAGTAGCATTTAGAGGCTTAAAAGGCATATCATGGGGCACAGTGGCATATAGGGGGTATAAGGCAAGTCTGGGCAAGCCATAGCTTTTATTTAAAAAAAAAAATAGTTTACATAGTTACATAAATTGACTTTTTTTTCATATAGGGTCATCTTATATTCAGGCTTTTTCTTTTTTCCTAAATTAATATTCAGATTTTGAGGGGGTCGTCTTATAATCAGCGTCGTCTTGAAATAGAGTAAATACGGTATATGATTCTAGGATGGTGACTACATCTGAACCATCAGAGATTTTGTCCAACTTCTGCTTGCCTGCTAATGCCAATTTAGTTGTGATAAGCGTATGAAGGATACATTTCCATATAGCTGGCTGCAAGACAGATGATACAGAATGAAACAGAGTGATTTCTGGTGCAAAGGACAGAGAGAGACCAGTAACGTCTTCTAATAAGAACAGACGCACAATATCCCCCTGCATTCACAGCCTCAACAAAATAAGATACATATAGTAGAGAATACTCCTGCTAGATGTGCTCTTTCCACTGTTGGGCAGAGGAAGATTGCCTGTGGTGTCTTTCCTAGGCCAATATATATCCTTGTTTAATGAAGTTCCTATGGGTAATTAAATTGGCATAGCATACAGAGATTAGATAAGACATATTTAAAACATAATTGTTTATCATGTGGTATTGTTTGAAGCTGGTCCCTGTCCAGATATGAGGCTGATGTGGGAAATCAGGATAATGGTTTCTATATTTCATTTCTGTGGAATACCCTGCAAGGGATATATTTCCATCACATATTTGTTTTCCTCATCATGAAGTTGTCAAGATCAAGCCCAACCCATGATTGTGCTTATTGCAACGTTTTATCCAAAGCAGGCTATTCCCTTACGTCCTAACTGGCAGCACTCTGCCCCTACTGCCCCTGTAAACAATTAGGACAGGTGGAAAATTAATGATTTACACAATTAAATAAACAATTAACCCCCTTACCGCCCTATAAAGGGAACTCCACCCCTTAACCACAGTGTGCTTTTTTCTGTCCTTTGGATATATTGGGATAGGTGGTGGTCTCTGTGTGAGACCTTGTGTTAGCTTGCTAACCTTTATTTTTTTCAAGTGCCCTCCTGTTTGGATTGTGTATACTATTTTTGTTTGCTGCCCTGCTGTGCCTGCAGGACGGCCTCATTTCACCCAGCTTTATCTGTGTGTTTGTGCTGTATCTATACCTGACTGGTTTGGATGTCTCTTCCCAGCTGCTTATCTTCATGTCTGCTGTACTCGTTTTAGCTGCTGAGGCGGAGGATTCCTTTCCCTCAGCAGCAGTAGTAATCCCTTAGACATTATGTTCTTACTTGGATTCCTGTTTTTCTGTTGTGGCGTCTGATGTCACTTCTGGGGGCGTGGCTTCCCGTTTTGGCACTCTGCCAGTGTATATTAACCTGGTAGTGTCCTTTAGGCTGTCTCTTGGCACAGCTAATAGTTAGCCTTCCTAGAATCTGCTGTCTATCTTTGGCTTTGTGTGTTATCCTTCCCTTGCATTTCCAATCTCAGGGTAGGTATAACTAATAAGATTTTTATGTTTAATAAAACTCTTTATATTATTTTGGTCATCTCTTTTGCAGATGTCTTCTCGTACTCCAGAGGATCCTGCTCTTGAGGGGCGCAAGTCCACTGCCAAGCGGAGGCATTTTACCTGCCGTGGGTGTGATACACCTTTAGAGGATGCTTACACTTATAGTCACTGTCCAAGTTGCAGAGGTTCCCCTAAGGCAGAACCCAATATACGTGATATGATGATTTGGGTTAAAGATTTTGTTGGATCCTCTATCAAGAGATTTGAGGATACACTTCAGAAAAAGAGACCTAGGGCCCAGTCCCCTCCAAGGGTGGTCCCTATGTGTGAAGACGCTTATCTGCCTGTAGATGAGCTTGACTCTTCTGAAGAAGAACCTGCTTCATCATTCTGGTTTCCCATTGAGAAAACCCAACAGTTACTAAAGTCCATCCGGTCGGGGGACCAGGATGTTGACTCTAAGGAAGCTCCAGAGACTACCTCTACAGGGCCAAGGGCCTTCAAAGTGGATGAGTCTCTCATTAAGTTCATGGAGACTGAATGGAAACTCCAGGAAAAAGGTCCGTTTATCACCAAGCGGTTCAAATCTATGTTTCTGCTTAATGTAGACCAGCAGCGCCCATGGGGTCCTCCCCCTGAAGTCGATATGGCCATCGCCAAGATGTCCAAGAGGACCGTGGTACCCGCGGATGATGGATATTCTTTACAGGATTCCATGGATAGGCACGTAGAGTGTTTCTTGCTCCGGCTGCTTCTGCCTCTGCTACTGTGGCTATAGCCGCTAGTGAGGTTACTAATTTTCTGTGCACCAGAATGTCTCAAATCCAGTCGGATATTGATGCAGGTGTTCCAAGAGACGATATCTTGAAGCAGTTCAAGACAGCTCAACTGGCTGTGGAATTCCTTTGGGATGCTGCGCCTCAACATCTGAAGCTAGCCTCCAAAATCTATGGCGCTATCTGCTGCAGCTGCAAGGAGACCCCTTTGGTTAAAACCCTGGAAAGCGGACAACGCCTCCAAATTTTCGCTTTGTGGGTTGCCTTACAAACCTGGCAAGCTGTTTAGCAGTGAGTTGGACAAAATCATGGAGGGCCTTTCGGACAAGAAAGGCAAATCCCTCCCCCAGCAGGTTTCTAGAGGGAGGGGCACTCTGTCCAGAGGATCCAGGTCCCAGGGACCTTCTAGATCCCAATGGCGTCAAGGGACTCAGAAGAGAGGAGCAGGTCGCTCCCACGGGTCCTACGAGAAGAGAAAGGACCTTTGACGCAGAGAGTCTGGCGCCAGAGAGTCCAGTACTAGACCCCCGGTACAGAAGAAGGCGTTGAAGAAGTTCCTCCAGAAAAGCGTGGATTCTGCGTCTATTCGCCAGTCTTCCTAGTGCCCAAGATCACAGGAGACTGGCGGATGATCTTAGATCTACGCTATTTAAACAAGTTCATAGCGAGAAAGAAATTCCGCATGGAGTCCATCCACTCTATAATAAATATCTTACAGCCGGGATTTGATGGTCTCAATAGACTTGAAGGACGCTTTACCTACATGTTCCTGTTTGCCAAGCCCACAGGAAATATCTGCGGGTGGCTGTATCCCTTTCTATGGAATGCCAGAAATCGACTTAATGGCTACGAGGTTCAACGCCAAGGTGAAGATCTTCTGCTCCCTATACAGGGAGGACAATCCTTGGGCGATAGATGCTTTGTCCATCCCTTGGAGGTTCAGGCTGGCTTACATCTTCCCTCCAATTTCCATGATACCAAGGGTATTGATGAAGATCAGACAGGACCAGACCTCGATTATTGCGATAATTCCATTGTGGCCAAAGATGTCGTGGTTCACCCAGCTCATGGGGATGAGTCAGTGTCTGTACTGGCAGCTTCCAATATCAGAGAACCCTGTGTTTCTGGGCACAGGGTCTCGCCTAGATCTGAGAATTCTCAATCTGACAGCCTGGAGATTGACAGCTCCCTATTGAAGGATAGTGGACTTCTGGGGTCTTAAGGACTTTGTCTCATTCGAGAGCGGAGTCTACTAATAAAGCTTACAACCGGATTAGACGCATTTTTTCACTATGGTGTGCGAAGAACAAAGTGGGTTTCTCAGATCCCCCCATTTCTTCCATATTACAGTTCCTCCAGGATGGACTGGATAAAGGCCTAGCGCTTATCAGGAGGTTCCTTAAAGGAGCCGAAAGGTTAACACCTAAGATCCTGAGACCAGTCCCTCAATGGGACCTTACTGTCGTGCTCAGGGGGTTATGCTCTCCCCCCTTTGAGCGACTGGAAAGCGTGGACATGAAGTACCTTTCCTGGAAGGCTGCCTTCCTAGTGGCGATCACCTCTGCCAAGAGAATTGGTGAGTTGCAAGCTCTGTGTGCCTTTTAACCTTACACCCTATTCCTGCCTGATAGGGTTCTCCTAAGGTTCCTGACAGCTTTTTTCCTGAAGTTTCCTTTGTTTCAGAACATTCATCAGGTCATTTCTCTACCTGTTGTTCACCCGGATCCTTCTACAATCTCTTCTACATACTCTTGACGTCTCCAGATGTCTGCAGATCTATCTACAAAGATCCGGCGTCTTCAGGAAAGATGAAAATCTCTTTCTACAGTCTTTTGGCAGGAACAATGGATCTAAAGCTTCTAAACCATCCCTGAGCAGGTGGATAAAGGAAGCCATCAGAGAATCCTTCTCAGCTCAAGGCTTGCCTCCTCCCGCCTTTGTCCGCGCTCACTCTACCAGAGCGGTAGCTACCTCTGAGAGGCTGCTGAGAGGGGCCTCATCCCTCTTCATATTTGTGCTGCATCCTCCTGGAGTTCTAACTCCACTTTTATAAGCCATTATAGGCTAAATTTAAGACGTTCGGAAGACACTGCCTTTGGGCGGTCTGTTCTGAACATAGTTCAGCCGGAAGACCCTCCCTCATAGGTAATCTTCTAGCTACTTCCCCTCTTGTGCTGCCAGTTAGGTAATCGTTAATTTCTAACGATAATTTGTGTTCCTTTAGTCCTAATGGCAGCACACTAATATCCCTCCCTCTGATATTTTTCAAATAATTCTCGTTATAGCACACTGTGGTTAGGGATGGAGTTCCCTTTATAGAGGGGTAAGGGGGTTAATTGTTTGTGTAAATCATTAATTTTCCACTTGTCCTAATTGTTCACAGCGGCAGTAATACCCCTCTTGTGCTGCCGTTAGGTCTAAGGGAAAACAAATTATCGTTAGAATTTAACGATTTGCCGTCTCCTAGCACAGACTGGGAATGATAGTTTTGTTTTGTTATGGGTTGTTGATCATCAAGGTCTTAAGAGTCATCAGTAAATTCTTCTGCTTTAAGTTTAGATGCAGTCTCAGTGGCAAGTGAAATGCCCTATTACATCCACAATATTTTTTCCCCCTCCATTTACCCCTCAAACTTTTTTTCCACAAGCTAACTATACATAAATGTAATAATTCCAAATTGACTTCTACTAAATTACTTCCTAATGTACAATTAATTTGAACTCAATACAATTCCCCAATTAGGAGTTGTTGAATATATACCTAGCTAAATCTTAAACCTTTTTAAACTGTTTTTCAACATACTTAAATTAAACAATAGTCCTTAAGGGTAAAAAAATGCATACAGATATTCATCAATATCTGATCATTTTGCTGCTAACAATGTCTTCACTTGATAACTTTTCCTGTAATATTCCGAGGTTTAAAATATATATAAATATTTTTTTTCTTAGACACGTTATCCACACCTTCTAAGCAGAGTGAGAGGAAGGGGAACATTCTGCTCATTTGACACTCCAGATGATGCCACTCGATCTAAATTGATTCTACAAACAAGAAATAAAGGTATTTATTTGTCAACTATATAAATATCACTGACTTTTGAAGCAGTTACATATATGTATGTGTCTAAATGGGTTTAGCTGTATTAGTCCAGTGGGCACTATGTAAAAAGAAAAAAAACAACTTATTGCAGTATGCAATGATACTTTTTATTGGACAAACATGATATTTAAAATGCATGTTTTTGAGAGTTCACCCTTTCTTCTGGTCTGAAGCAGTACTAATTAACATGAGGTTAGCACTTTAAACAAGTGATGTTGTTAGAGAAGGGGAGGGTGTGGAGTGACATAAATGATGGGCCTGGGAGTGAAAACTGCACAGTGGTTGAGAGATAACCAAAGGCCAGAGCAAATAAACATAGGATAAACAATAAATACATTAACACACCAGAGCACTGGCGACCCCTTGTTCCTGTCTCCTTGTACCAGTTCAAAATAGTGTAGGTCGAGGTCAGAAGGGCCCTTTCTAAACTATTTTGAACCAGCATGGGAAGACAAGAGCGTGTCAGGGACACCTTACATCACGTGATCTCGAGATGAAACCGAAGCTGGTTGTACACTGTGCGGTAAGCAGGGGCAGGCGGGGGATTGATGCTTATGTATATCTGGTTGTATATATGTATGTATGTGATCATGGATGTGTAATTGTGTGTGTGCATGGATATATAATTGTGTATGTGAACATGTATATTTGTGTGTGTGAACATGGATGTGTAGGTGTGTTAGTCAGTATGACTGTGTGTGAGTTGTGTAAGTGCATGCCCGCCAACTGTCCCAATTTAGGCGGGACAGTCCCGATTTCGGGTCTGTGTCAGGCTGTCCCGCCTATCCCTTTAGTGCAGCTGTGGGGGGTGCACAGACGCCCTATCAGCAGCTGCAGCCTGCAGACTAGTTGGGAGATCACTATCTCCCTCTAGTCGACTCAACATTAAAGAGCGCTTTACTGCTCCCTAATAACCATTCGCTGACAAATAATGCCAAGTGCGGGGATATGACATCATCCCTGTGCTCTGCAGCAATAGCCGGCTGATGATGAGTGATGAGGGAGCAGTAAAGCAAGGTCTGAAGTGATAGGCCTCGCACTCCCACCACAGGATGCAGGATGGAGACAGAAGGATGATGGAAGAGGTAAGAGATGGAGAGAAAGGGGTGTAAGGGCAGTGTATGTATGTGTTTGTAAGCGTGTGTGTGTGTATATGTATGGGTCGGTGTGTGTAGGACCAGTATAGGTATTTGTTAGCTGGTGTGTAAGGGCAGTGTACATGTATATGTGTGTGTAAGGGCAGTGTACATGTATGTGTGTAAGGGCAGTGTATGTGTTTAAGGGCAGTGTACCTGTGTGTGTATGGGCAGTGTACGTGTATGTGTGTAAGGGAGTGTATATGTTGTGTAAAGGGCAATGTATGTGGTGTGTGTAAGGCAGTTGTATGTGTATAAGGGCAGTGTAACGTGTGTGTGTGTGTGTGTGAGGGCAGTGTACGGGTGTGTGTGAGGGCGTGTGCGTGTGTGTGTGAGGGCAGTGTACGTGTGTGTGTATTTGTGTGAGGGCAGTGTACATGTATATGTGTGTGTAAGGGCAGTGTACCTGTGTGTGTGTGTGTAAGGGCAGTGTATGTGTGTGTGTGTAAAGGCAGTGCACGTGTATGTGTGTGTAATGACAGTGTGTGTGTGAGGGCAGTGTACGTGTGTGAGGGCAGTTGTTATACCTGGAATGTAGGGTACTGCATCTCACTGTCCCTCTCTAGTGGCTCCGCCTCTGTATTTGCCTCACAGGTCAGAGAGCATGGTGGCCATTTTTGTAGCCAGAGGGTGTTAAGCAGTGATGCAGCTTGGTATGATACTCTGATATTTGTGTCAGCATTAAATATCCTGATGATTCATTAATGTTTAGCAATAAAGCAAGGTTGTATTAAACTACTGGTATTATATCTGAAGCAGTTAGGACTACAACAGTGGCGACGAGGATGGGATTTACAAAGGCCCTACTCAGCCTGAACTAGAAAATAACAAGAGGTATTGTAATCTTTACTCACTGCCATCCACAGACAGCCCAGCAAGATAATGGCACTGATAGGCACATTATGCAAGTTTGATGGAGAGCAGACCTCCTGGAGTTCCTGGACTGAAAGATTAGAACATTACTTCAGTGCAAACACCATACAACCTGAAAGGCAGGTAGCTGTATTCCTGACAGTGGTGGGAGTTAAAACATATGACACTGTAAGAGACCTTCTGTTTCCTGAGAAACCAGCAAGCATTTAGTGGAATAACTAAAACTACTAGGGGATCATTTCCAGCCAAAACCTCTGGAAATTGCAGAAAGATTTCGCTTTTATCAGCGACAGCAGCAATCCGGGGAAGATATTAGGGCCTATGTGGTAGCCATTCGCAAACTGGCCTCCACCTGTTCATTTGGGGAGTACCTACCCATAGCTCTTAGGGACAAGTTTGTCCTGGGACTGAATAGTGAAACCATTCAAAAGAAACTTCTGACTGAACAAGGACTCACCCTTACACGGGCGATTGAGATTGCATCAGTCATGTGAAAGAGGAGGTTTTCAGAGCAGCAGTCACTTCTGCTACATCCAACTGGAAATACAGATCTCCACCCCAAACCAAATCAGCTTGCTACCGGTGTGGCAATACAGACCATGACTCCAAAACCTGTCGATTTAAGGACCAACCTTGTCACCATTGCGGAAAAATGGGCCACCTCAGACGCGTCTGCCGTAGTAGGAACATAAGGGAAAAACAACCGCGGTACATCAAGAGGAACACGTACAGAGTTGAGAAACCTACCTCTTCATCTGAATCAGACAACGATGAACCATTACACAGATTAACTATACATCGACTACACTCGTCAAACCCTGCAATGACAGTAGAAGTAACCATTGAAGGAAAGGCACTAAAAATGGATGTTGATACAGGAGCTGCGGTTTCAGTCATCACACAAAGACACTGGAGACAACTACATATTCAGGCAACTATCCACCCAACCCCAATCAAGCTGCAAACATATTCCATGCAAGTACTCCACCCATTTGGTTGTGCAAAGGTACAGGTATCATACAAGGGTCAGACAAAGAGACTATCATTATATATTCTGAAACATGGAGGACCACCTCTCTTCGGTAGAGACTGGATTGCTCATCTGGGAATGCCAGACATCATCAAGAACCCTTGCAACACCCTTACAGTCCCATCAACACAGAATGATGGATGGGTGGAATCCTTGAAAAATCATTTTCCTGAGATTTTCAAAGACCAGTTGGGAAAAATAAAAAAATGACTGTGTGAAGCTCAAGCTGAAACCAGATGCCCATCCTAGATTCTTCAAGGCCCGGACAGTACCATTTGCCCTTCGAGCAGGAGTGGAAGCTGAACTCATCCGGCTAGAAGAACAAGGCGTCATTTCCAAAGTAGAACACAGTGAATGGGCATCGCCTATTGTGCCAGTAAAGAAATCAAATGGGGACTTGCGCATCTGCGGGGATTTTCGCATGGTACTGAATTCTCAACTGGATGTAGACCAGTATCCTCAGAGTAGATGACATCTTTGCCTCACTTGCTGGGGGACAAAAGTTCACTAAGATTGATCTCCGACAAGCCTACCTACAGTTTGAGGTCCACCCCTCTTCCAGGAAATACCTCACCATTAACACGCACAAGGGCTTGTACGAATACAACTGTATGGTGTTTGGCATAGCACCTGCACCAGCCATCTGGCAGAGGAAGATGGATACAATCCTAGCAGATATTCCTTTCACACAGTGTCTCTTAGATGACATGCTCATCACTGGTCGTACGGACCAAGAACATAAGCAGAATGTAGAGCGTGTTTTACAAAGACTTCAGGACCATGGTCTTAAGGTGAACTTAGCAAAATGCAAATTTATGGTGCCCAAATTGGAGTTTTGTGGTCACCTAGTAGATGCTGAGGGTATACACACCACTGAAGCCAAGGTCGACGCTCTAGTCAAAGCGCCAGCCCCATCAAAGGTCCAGCAACTAAGATCATACCTTGGCCTACTCAACTACTATAATAAGTTTCTTCCAGACCTGGCTCACACCTTGTTCCCACTGCATAAGCTTCTAGAGAAACATTCGAGATGGGAGTGGTCAGCAGAATGTCAACAGGCTTTTGAGTTCTCCAAACGTAAACTATTGGCCTCACGTATGCTTGCACACTACGACCTCCACAAGCCTCTCATTTTGGCTTGTGACGCCTCACCTTATGGTCTGGGTGCGGTACTTTCCCACCTCCTACCTGATGGTTCTGAGAAGCCAGTGGCATTCGCCTCGAGATCCTTGACAAAGACAGAAAGCAACTATGCCCAAATTGATAAAGAAGCACTTGCGTTGATATGGGCAATTCGAAAGTTTCACCTTTACCTCTATGGCAGAGAGTTCACCATATTAACGGATCATAAACCTTTACTTCAAATCTTTAGCCCCGACAAAGGAATCTCCCAGACAACGGCAGCCCGTCTGCAACGCTATGCCCTGTTCTTGGGCGCATATAACTACCGTATACAGTATCGAAGCCATGATGCAAATGCCAATGCGGATGCAATGTCCCGGCTGACGGAAATGCTTCCAAACTCTTCTCCATCTGTCAAGGTTTGTGGGTACACCACCACACACCTCCTGACTTCTGGAGAGATAGCAGCCCATACGAGAAAGGATACTGTTCTGAAAACAGTGCTTTCCTTTGCACAAACAGACTGGCCAGTGACTATAACAGAGGATTATGAACCTTACTACCGAAGGCGGATGGAATTGACCGTGAATGACAATTGTGTCTTATGGGGAGAACGAGTGATTATTCCAAAAACCCTGCAGAGACATATCTTGGACTTGCTACATGCTGGTCATCCTGGTACCACACGGATGAAACAGAAAGCACGAGGCTATGTCAATGCTTGTATAGGATGTGCACAAACTGCCAGAGACCCCACCACGAGGATGTATTCAGCCCTGGACTTGGCCCACGATTCCTTGGTTTCGCCTTCATTTGGATTTTGCAGGTCCAATAAAAGGGCAAACCTTCTTGGTTATAATTGATGCCCACTCGAAATGGCCCGAGGTGTTTCTGATAAACCAGCCAACTACAAAAGCTACGATTGTCACATTATTGCATCTCTTTGCCACGTTTGGATACCCTAGAGAGATTGTCACAGATAATGGGGCCCAATTCACAAGCCATGAATTTAAGAGTTTTGTTACTGTTCATAACATCAAGCACAAGTTAACCGCGCCTTACCACCCAGCGACCAATGGCCAAGCGGAACGGTTTGTACAGACTTTCAAGAATTACTTCAAGGCCACAGTGGCTTCAACTAACCAAAGGTATCTCCTCAGAAGTTGGACTCTTTTCTTTTCGCTTACAGAACAACACCACATGCTACTACTGGTACCACACCAGCTGAGTTGCTTTTAGGCCGACGGCCATGGACCGCTTTTGACATGCTTCATCCTAAGACTGTTCATGACCATGTATTGCACTCCCAGGAGAAAATGGTCACGTCCAAAGAGTCACCCATTTTTGAAGTCCGCCAAGCGGTCTGGACACGATCTTATGGATCTTCCAACACTCGGTGGCTTCCTGCCACTATTGTGGAATCTTTGGGACCCAAGATGTACACAGTCCGTCTGGAAGATGGTTCTGTTACCAGACGACATGTAGACCAATTAAGGTCCCGGTTTCCCGAACCCTTGAACCCCAAACTTTCCGATTTCAAATCCAGTGAGACGGAGGACATCTGGAACGGCGTTTGGGTTGACTCTGAAAGCTTGAATTCACCTTCTGGGGCGGTCTGCGATTCTGGTTCTGAGGTTCCTCATGGTTCTGAGGTTCCCAGCTTGAACCCACCACATACCCCTTCTTCCTGTCCTGCCACCTCTGACACCCTGACGGCTGGGGGCCGTCCCCAGCGCCACCGCCACGCTCCTGACCGCTTACAACTTCAAGAACGAATACGCGACTTCAGTCGGTCCTTCCATAGGACACGGAAAAATCCTGAAGGTTATTCGTCCCCTCACCTTCCTTCAGAAGACTAGCCTTCTGACACCAGTGACACTGTTCCTGTGGATTAACTGTGTTCAGATGGATTTTTATTGTTTTTGTTATTGGGACATATGTTTATTTGTTTGTTTGTTTGTTTGTTTGTTTTTGTTTTGTTGGAAAGGAGGTGTTATACCTGGAATGTAGGATACTGCATCTCACTGTCCCTCTCACTTTAACTAGTGGCTCCGCCTCTGTATTTGCCTCACAGGTCAGAGAGCACAGTGGCCATTTTTGTAGCCAGAGGGTGTTAAGCAGTGATGCAGCTTGGTATGATACTCTGATATTTGTGTCAGCATTAAATGTCCTGAGGATTCATTAATGTTCAGCAATAAAGCAAGGTTGTATTAAACTACTGGTATTATATCTGAAGCAGTTAGGACTACAACAGCAGTGTACGTGTGTGTGTGAGGGCAGTGTACGGGTGTGTGTGAGGGCAGACGTGTGTGCGTGAGGCAGTGTACGGATCGTGTGTGTGTGAGGGCAGTTGTACTGTCGTTGTGTGTAAGGGCAGTGTTACATGTGTTTGTAAGGGCAGCTGTGTAGCCTGTTGTGTCTGTGTGTTGGTGCAACAGGCTTTGGTCGTGTAAGGGCAGTTGTATGTGTGTGGGCCAGTGTACGTGTGTGGCTGTTGTGTAAAGCAGGGCACGTTGTATGTCGAGGGCAGTGTACGTGTGTGTGTGTGAGGGCAGTGTAACGTAGTGTGTGTGTGAGACAGGTGTACGGGGGTGTGTGAGGGAAGTGTACGGGTGTGTGTGAGGGCAGTGTAGGATGATAGAAGAGGTAAGAGATGGGGAGAAAGGGGTGTTAGGGCACTGTATGTATGTGTTTGTAAGCGTGTGTGTGTGTGTGTGTATGGGCCGGTATGTGGGAGCAGTATAGGTATTTGTTAGTTGGTGTGTAAGGGCAGTGTACATGTATATGTGTGTAAGGGCAGTGTACGTGGGTGTGTGTGGTAAAGGCAGTGCACGGTGTGGTGTAAGGGCAGTGGTAAGTACGTGTGTGTGTGTGTGAGGGCAGTGGGTACGTACGTGTGTGGTTGAGGCAGTGTAACGTAACGTGTGTGGGGAGGGTGTACGTGTGTGGTTGTGAGGGCGTGTACATCGTGTGTGGTGTAAGTGCAGTGTTACGTGTGTGTGTGTGTGCAAGGGCAAGTGTAGCATGTGTGTGTGTGTGTAAGGGCAAAGTGTGTGTGGGGTGTGTGTAACGGGCAGTGTACATGTGTGGTGTGAGGGCAAGTGGTACGTGTTGTGAGGGCGTGACAATGTTGTGTGTGTAAGGGCGTGTACGTAGTGTGTGTGTTGTAAGGGCAGTGTAGCGTGTGTGAAGGGCTGTGTACAGTGGTGTAAGGGCTGTGTACGTTGTGTGTGTAAGGCACGTAGTGTGTGTAAGTGGCAGTGTACAATGTGTTGTGTGTGTGTAAGGGCAGTGTACGTGTGTGTAGGGGAGTGTAATGTGTGTAAGTGTTGTGTGCAAGGGCAAGTGTTGGGTGTGGTGTTGTGTGTGTAGGGCATGTACGTGTTGTTATAGGGCAGTGTACGTGTGTGTGTAAGGACGTGTACATGTGTGTTAAAGGGCAGTGTACTGTGTGTGTGGAGGGCGTGTACGTGTGGTGAAGGGCAGTGTAGGGGTGTGTGAGGGCAGTGTACGGTGTTGTTGTGTGAGGGCATGTAGTGTGTGTTGGTGTGTGTGTAAGGGCAGTGCACGGAAGGGCCAGTATACATGAGTGTGTGTGTGTGTGAGGCAGTGAAACGTGTGTGTGTGTAAGGGCAGTGTACGTGTGTGTTAAGGCTGTGTACATGTGTGTGTGAGGGCAGTGTATGTGTGTGTAAGGTGCAGTGTGTGTGTGGGGCAGTGTATGTGCGTGGTGTGTGGTAAAGGCAGTGTACGTGTGGGTGGTGTGTAGGGGCAGTGTACGTGTGTGTAGGGCAGTGGTACGTGGGTGTGTGTGTGTGTGTAAGGACAGTGTACGTTGTGTGTAAGGGCAGTGTACATGTGTGTGTGGTGTGTGTAAGGACAGTGTACGTGTGTAGGTGTAAGGGCAGTGTACATGTGTGTGTGATATAAGGGCAGTGGTGTGTGTGTGTGTGTGTGGTGGTGAGGGCAGGTTACGGGTGTGTGTGAGGGCAGTGTACGGGTTGTGTGTGAGGGCAGTGTACGTGTGTAAGGGCAGTGTACGTGTTGTAAGGCAGTGTATGTGTGTGTGTAAGGGCAGTGTGTGTGTGTGTGTGTAAGGGCAATGTACGTGTGTGTGTATGTAAGGGCAATGTATATGTGTGTTTATGGGCAGGTGTGTGTAAATGCAGTATGTAAGGGTCCTAGGAGGAAGGCTAACATTTTCCTTTTTTAATTTAAAAAATTCTCTGCTGTGGACTAGTCTTCCAAGGATTCTCAGCAAGCATTATGGTGGACACCTGGCTGGCTGAGAATTATGGGAATTTTAGTTCACAGCTACCATCTGTAGCTTTACTGTTGCACTTCCCATGACACTCAGCCAGCATCATGGAAGTAGTATGTCTGGCTGAGCCTCATGGGAATTCAATTCAATGTTGGTTATTTTAATATGCATGCAAGCGCGACATTGTAAAGTGCAACTGCTTGTATCAGTTCCGCAAGATTTATATTAAAAAAATGTCCCTCTTTCACATTTTTGAAATGTTGGGAGGTATGTAATTGTATGTTAGGAGGGGTGCAAGTTGCAAAGAAGGCACAGACGAGTTTTTTGGAGGCAATGATAGCACAGGCCAGCTGTGAAGTTGGGGGGCCCCGGGGCAATTTTTGTGTCAGGAAACCAGAATTCACATCAAGTCCCTTCTTTGTGGTGTTGAAATGTGTTATTTTGTCTCTGTTTTCCTTTCGTGAGAGACTTTAAAATGACCTTTTATGTACTTTAACTTTGAGATTTTTAATGGGAGACGTGGGAGACGTGATGTCCTAACAGGGTGCAATATTTGTCTTCCTTGTGGTTTTTGATATGGCTCCTGCGCAGGTTCATTTTAGGATGCTGCAGATGCTTAACATCGTGTCTCCCACATATGGGTTAAACCTCTGAAAAAGATAAAGTTGATGCAATCTGCTGCACTTTTCTATCTAGAAAAAAAAATGTTACCACATTGACCTCCTTACAGAACAAATTAGTGATGGCAAGTTCGGATCATTAAAGTGAATCGGATCATTTCGACTCGTTCACTGAAATGATCCGATTCATGATCCGAATCTTCGGATCACTCAGTGTGACTCAGAGGAGTTACTGTTTTCCAGTAACTCCGTGCAGGCACACTGATTGGCCCCGTCCCTTTCATTACTCAATGAATTCTCCCCCCTGCCTACTCCAGTGATGTCAATGAAGGCGGAGAGTTGTTCAAAGATTCGGATCTTACAGGGATCCGAATCTTACAGTGATCCGGATTATTGTAAGATCCGGATCTTTGAACGACTCTGCCTTCATTGGGATTCAAATCATTCAGATAATATCACCATACTTTTATAAATAAATACATTAATAATCACTGTCCCCAGGATTTACATTCCCCTTTACCTGCAACTGCGCCTTAAGCTAACTGTATTAAATTAATTAAATTAACCCTCACCATTAAATTAACCCTTAACACCCCGTTAAGCATAACTGCCCCTAAATTAACCCTAAACACCCCATTAACCATAACTGCCCCTAAATTAACACTAAAGACCCCATCAACCATACCAATTTATTAGGCAATTTATCTGGAGTACATGCAATTAATTTAGGGGCAGTTATGGTTAATGGAGTATTTAGGGTTAATTTCAGGGGCCGTTATGGTTAATGGGGTCTTTAGGGTTAATTTAGGGGCAGTTATGCTTAATGGGTGTTAAGGGTTAATTTATTTATAAAAGTATGGTATCAGTAATATTCTCTGAATGATTCGGATCCCTGTAAGATCTGGATCCCTGATTTGAATCATTTGAATCTTCCGATCATTTGAATCTTCCGATCATTTGAATCTTCAGATCATTTGAATCATTGAATGACTCTCTGACTCTATGAGTCATCGTTCCTCTGTGAATTAATGAGCTGTAATCTGACCCCAGAGTCTGTGTCTGAATGCTCTGCAGATGACTCACAGCTCTAGGATCAGGTTACAGCTGCATGATTCACAGACTGAACTGCTACAAATGAATCGTTCAGTCTACTGAACCGATTCATCTGGATCACTAAAAAGAATCGGATCAAATGAACGATTCGTTCATGATCCGGACATCACTAGAACAAATCTTTGTTCTTAAATCACATCTAACTCTGCATCCTGTCTTGCTTCCTTAACAGTTTTGCTTCTTTTATCTGTGTAGATGAGTATATGCTCTCAGAAACCTCAACAGCTGCATTGGGAAATGTTCCAAGCACTGAGCTGAAAGACAGAAAACTAATTATAAACAGGCAAATACTGTGCGATACAGTCCTTACATGTACATCTACCATTTGTAGGCAGCAACAGCTGCAGATTTTAAACTTGAGTGATCATTAAATAACCGGGTGTAAAACAGAATTGCTTACAAACTGAACAGCATTTCAGACTCCACCGTATTACTTTGGGGCAAAAAGCAAAACAAATAGTGCACTGCAACAAGACTTATATATCTACTATAACTATGCCTGAATTGTATGTAATTTCTTATGATACCCACTAGATCATCTCCAGATTGTCTTTCAGAAAACGATAGTAATCTAATATCAGGCTGCATCCAGTTGATGTACTAACCTCTTTTTTTATTCTTCAGGTGTTGTGATAGGAGGCTCCGGCGATAAATCAATCCGCTTTAGACCAACTCTGATTTTCAAAGAATACCATGCACATCTGTTTTTAAATATCTTTAATGATGTTCTTGCAGAATTCAAATAAAGAATCTCTGAGCTGCCAAATGACAAATTACAGTGGGAGAACTTTTTTTCTGTACAAAAGCAAATCATTACCCTTTAAAAGCAGTTTATGTGCCACAATGTATTTTCATTGCAAAAAGTGGCTTCGTTCATGGTATAGAACATGTATATTAGGGGGTATTATAAAATAAGAACATAATAAGCATTAAACATGGCTTAACACAGAAACATTTATGGTCTTTGAAATCATCAACAAAACTGTCTTTGAACTTGTTTTTGCTCAATGAATTATATAAAAAACATGCTTTATGTTTAATGTGATTGCTGTATGTGAATTGTTCATGATATCTATATATAATCTAATATATTAAGCAATCATTATGAAGAGTAGGAAATTTGTGTGCTGTAAGCAATTTATTAGTAGGTCGGCTTTTTAAAGTAATTGGCTTTTGTAATGTTTTTTTGTAGATGGATGGTCATTGTGTGGGAAAATATGTTCACTTACTGTGCATTAGCAAATTACCGAAAAGTTTTAGTATTATGAAAGTTCTTTGTTCTACATTTTGTGTTTCAAAGTGCAATAACACTTAAATATCAGTGAGAAATTGAATAGGAATGCTTAGAACCTCATTTAGTCCCACTTTACCAACAACAAAAATAACAATTAATTTAGAAAAATTGCTTAGAGTATTATGTTAATTTCAACAAAACAGACAGTGTCATGGTAAATATTAACAGTTCAAAATACTTGACCAAATAGAAATGTTGTATCCTAGTATAAACAAAGTGCTTTCTACCCTTCTCTTTGACCCTCCCCCTTTCTCATTATCGCTCATCCTCTTTCTCTTTAACTCTTCTTTCTAGCTTTCCTCTTTCGGTTTATTTCTCCCCTTTTTATATATATAAAACATTATATATATACACAAGAGTTAATTACATATAATTACAAATAATTGAAATACAATATAAGTAGTGTTACCATTTGCATGTGCATGCACGCAGAAAAGTAAAAAATCTATAAAAACTGCCCATCAATATTCCCATTTACTCCTGTCCAAAATAGCAAGGCGTCTACCTGCTACTGTGAACACAAAAAGATTCATATATATATGTCAAATTATTTATGACTAAGTACTCATGCAAAGATCAAAGCAAACATAGAACACTATATCAGCTTTAGTGCATCTAGAGGAAAGGCTAGCTACAGAGTGTGAAATTATTTGTTTTTTTACATAAAATATATTATGTGACAATCCATTTATGTGATTTGGGGATATCTATTAGAAAGCTTCAAGTCACATAGAATACATTGTTTGCCAATCCTCCCTGGTATGTCACAATATAAAACAAAGCTCTTTGAAAAAGTCATTCTTTATGCTGATAAAGTGTTTACACTTGCATTATCTAATAAATCTAAGCAGGTAATATAGTTCCACCATTATATGCAAGAAGTACATACTAT
This sequence comes from Spea multiplicata, assembly GCA_009364415.1. Classification (NCBI taxonomy): domain Eukaryota; kingdom Metazoa; phylum Chordata; class Amphibia; order Anura; family Pelobatidae; genus Spea; species Spea multiplicata. Next base: position 40,964 of record VKOC01047420.1, read on the forward strand.
ATACACTAAAGATTTTTTTACTGAAACCAACCACTTATACTATATGTAAAAACTGTATTTTACATTATGCATGTACTACATGTTACAAGTACTTGGATACAATGTCTTAGTGTTTCAGGAAAAGTGTATAATATGAGCTATCTTTTACACTCTGAATACTAAAAATTGCCAAACACAAAGTTGTAAAACAGAAGGAATTGTTGGTTTAAGTATTTCTGATTATTCAATGAAATAAAGTTTAATAAAAGGTTCGGTTTCCAATGGAAAATATATTGGGTTATTTTCATTTTATTTAATGTAAATTCTTATTAATCTCAAGTGTACTGCACAATAAAATTTGACATAACAATAAACAATTGTCGTGTAATATTTTTAAATTTAGGTTTTTAAAAAAATTGCATTTAATAATGGTATATCAAGAAACTAGCAAATACTTTCAATTAACTGACAGGTCAAGAAATATTATTTAAACAATGAAGAAACTATAACGTCAATTAGATATCTCCTATTCTGCTGGTGGTAAAATTAATAAATATAATGCAACATATTTTTCCTGCCTAAAATACACTATGGCAATGACATGCTACTGGAGTCTTGAGTCAATGTCATCCTTCAGAATGCAAAATAAGGTTCCATACTTTTTCAAATTAGTTGTTCCATTTGAACAATTCAGGCAGTTAAACCAAATGTGCTTTATTAAAACAACTGTGACTACAGCGTGTGATCCTGAATCTTCTACTTCCTGTGTCAGATCACATTTTTAGCTCTACTGTAATTGTCTGCATTGTAAGTGGGGCAAAAAAGGTAGCAATGTGTGTGTAACAGTAGATGCAAGCAGAAGTTTCCAATGGATCACATATTACATCTGATCCATCCCCGAACCCCTCATCAATTGCTGCATCTCCTTGTTTTCACCTAGTATGATTATCACATATTACATCTACACAAATTACACCCTTGAACCCCTCATCTCTCTCTTGCTGTATATCTTTGTTTTCACTTGGTATGTCTACCTTGCCTATCTAAATACCCTGCTGATCTAAAAGGGTTAACTTTGGTGCTGTAACGGGTTCACCAAGAGAGTTGTAGTAACTCCCAGAGATAACCCAGATGTATCCTTTTGTTTTCCCCGAAATCACTTCCAGCCCCAGTCAGCATGCACACCTTGGAACCCTGCTATGTGTACCCAATAAGTAGACACAACTACCTTGAATTGTCTACAGCAGGAATGAACAGTTTATTGTTTTAAAACATACTCATATATCCACAGAACCTCATTAACATAAATTAACATTCTTAAACAGGTAGACAACCCAACCTTTAATCCCCTGGCAGCAATCCTATTGATGGGATTAATTAAACAATAGAGTTCCTACTTGTGCTATCTTTGTTTGACAGCCAGGCTGGAACCATCTCTGAGTATCTTGGGGCCCTGTATGACGGGTCATTCTGTCACATATCTCCCATTTTAAAAAGAAGACTGAACTGGGGCCAGACCCCAACCGGGTCTGCATCCAGTTCAGTCGGAGAGCACAGCTCCGTCGCTCCTAGAGTTGTGGATGCAGGGGGCTGGCAAGAGGCACCTGTCCCACTAACCAGTACTGGGGTGCACTTAGAGACTGGGGAGTTCGGGTCCCAGAAGAGGACAACAGTCCCACTTGCCAGGGCAGGGAGACAGGGTCCATAATCTGGGTAGCAGGCTTGCTTTCAGTACTCTCCAGGGTCCCCAGTGATGGACAGTTCCATCACACACTCCATCACATATCTCCTTTTTCTGGGGGAGACTGACGTCTGATAAGACCCCACACGGCTTGACTCTGAAGTCAGTCTGTATATCTGGACCACCACTGCCAGCCACAAATTTGTACTCCCAAAACAATTTAACAAAAGAGCAGTACTCACCCAGCCGCACTCTGCTTCTCCCAATAACGTAACTGCCGCTGGGAAGAAGGGCCAAATGTGCCTTCTCCCTAGAGTCCTCTAAGCCGCTGGGGAGAAAACAGAGCAGCTGGGGTCCCTTCCATATGGGGTTCTGGGCTGACTGTCCGGCACCTCTGGGGACTGCAGGTGGTGACTGTAGTCCAATACACCTGCATGGTACAAATGTTTGCATGATCTACTGCGAGGGGAGGGAAGCCACATGCATCCCCTCCTGTATACTCCATCTGCTGGGGAGAGATGTCGATCTGCCTCTCTCCCATTGACAATACTTCTGCTGGGGATACAGGATCCATAGAAATCACTGCCTCTGGGCAACATTGCGGGGGTAAAGCCAATTGAGCCGAGGGCAGCGCTTCAGCTGCATTTGTAAAATCCAGGGGTACCACCAACTCTGTGGCTGCCTGACTGGACCCTGCTTGGTTGCTTCGGTCAGGCTTGGGAACAAATGGAAGGGGTGGGCAGAGTGCAGCAGCACTCTGCCACAAAGCCAGCAGTTCAGCTGGGGGATTTGGCTGACTCATATATCCACAGAACTTCATTAACATAAATTAACATTGTTAAACAGGTAGACAACCCAACCTTTAATCCCCTGGTAGCAATCTTATTGATGGGATAATTAAATAATAGAGTTCCTACCTGTGCTATCTTTGTTTGACAGCCAGGCCGTAGCCATCTCTGAGTATCTTGGGCCCCTGTATGACAGGTCATTCTGTCACAGGTGCCCTCTTGTCTAACTTAACTGCAATTGTTAAGACAAAGTGTGAAACATCTGCATCCTATATGCAATCACCGTATCTGCCCACTTGTGAGGTAGAGCTATAAATTCCCAGGCCTCACTTGTAAATGTAGCACCAGTGGTCTCCTCATAAGTGGACTCCTCATAAGTAAGTGGACTCCTCATAAGTGGAAAGTTAAGAGTTATACTCGAGATATACTGGAGGGAAACTGCAGGAACTGCACACCAATTACCCTTATGCCTTGACAACCCCTCCACAGTCCTACTCCTTCTGTGCTCAGGCAACATTGAATCTAACCCTGCCACTTCTTCAGAGAAGCATACCATCTTAGCTGCTAGAACTTCCTTGTCATCGATACAACCACCACACTACCTCTCACCCTTTCTCTATGCCTTATGTTTGTCACCCCAAAACACCACCTGAATACAAAATAGACCAACTGGTATAGTTGTCCACAAGACATCTGACATTATCCTGTCCATCTATAAAACACTGGGTCCCAAGTATATCGTCCCATTCCGCATCAAGAAGCTTGTCTCCCCTGTGGTGGCACACCTTGATCTGCCGAGTCAATACAAGATACATCCCTCCTTTCACGTGTCGCTGTTGAAACCAGCCACTTCCAATCCACACTCCACTAGGAGCTCTCCACCTCAGCATAGCGTGGGAAACCCGAATTTGAAATACAGGATATCCTGTACTCACATATCAGAAGAAGAACTCTTTAATACTTTATACACTGGAAAGGATATGGTCCAGAAGAAAGATCTTGGGAACCGGCCAGCAATATACATGCACCCCGACTGATCGGACATTTCCATCTCAGGCACCCAGACCGGCCTAACCCCTAGTGCATCCGGTGGCGGCATCTTAGACAGGGGGTACTGTGACATTCCCCCCACCGCACTCACCACCTTCCCACGCTGCGGCCTCCTCTCCATACACACCACTGACAGAAAATATGGTCTTTTAGCTTTATAATTAATACAGGATTAATTTAGCGATAGCGAAAAAAGCAGTAGACAAACAGTTTTTTTGATAAACTTTTGTCATTCTATCAATACTAAATTACTTAAACAATAAAAAAAAAGTCAGTCTACAAACCATTTGAAAGAAATTTAGCCAAATAAAACTTGGCCAAACTGCACACTGTGGGTACAAGCTGGATTTAAGATGGCTGACACACACTGAGTTGATCAGGGCCGGATTACGAGCATCATGGGCCTGGTGCTGAGGATTTTGGTGGCCGTTTTATGGAAATAAATAAAATTGACAGAACCTTAACTCCTCTGCATCCATGTATATTGGATAAAGATGACATCAGTGCTCAGCAGATAATACAAGATAGAATCTTATGTGACGGGATTGGGAGTAATCAGTACACGGGACGCCTGAAGCCATAATTTAGTACCACTAATCCTTTTTAATAAAATATGCAGATTGAAATAAAGGAAATAACACAAAACCTTTACTTTTCCTCTGACTGATTTCTGGGCCAAGAAAGTTTTTTCCCCTGACTACAAATTTAGCAGTGCGTTTTATCTCTAGATAAGTAAAAATTAAATAGTCGTATTTATTCTTACAGTAAATAAAGTGCCAGAAAACAGACAACCGAATACACACCAGGACAGTCTGTGCCACACTGACCCCCAAACACACACACCAGGACAGGCTCTGCCACACTGACACCCAAACAACACACATGCACACCAGGACAGGTTCTGCCACACCAACCAACAAACACACCAGACAGGCTCTGCCACACCGAAACCAAGACACTCACACACAGGACAGGCTCTGCACACTAACATCCAGACACACACCACACACCAGGACAGGCTTGCCACACAGACACTCACACACACCAGGACAGGCTGTGCCACACAGACGACCAAACACACACACACACCAGGACAAGCTCTGCCACACCAACACCCAGACACGGCCAACGCACACAAACATTTTTATTTTTTTCATTTATTTTATTAAAATTTTTCCAGATTCTTCTTTATCGAATCAGCAAGAATCACATTATATGCGATGCATATCTTTATTGCTGCTAGTACGTTAATAGCTAAATCTATGTTTGATTTAGTTTTTAAAGGTATATCAATATGAAATAAGAAAGCTTGAGAGGATAAAGTGCATTTGACTCCGAACATCTGTGTGAATAGTTTCTCAGTTTCAAGCTTTAAGTTGATCAATTTATCACATTTCCACCAAATATGAACTAGAGATCCCAATTCTAAGTTACATATCCAACATTTGTTAGAGGTAGAATTAAACATTTTATGTAAAGTCGTTGGGACATAATACCATCCGTGGAGTAATTTAAAAAACTGCTCATGGAGATTTATACAATGAACAGTTGTTACCTCGTCCGCCGAGTGTTCGGCAGGAACGCCGAGACGCAGTCCGCGTGGTCGGCTCCCTGCTCACGCCGTCGCGGTGAGCTGCCGCCGGGTCCGTCCTCCTTCGAGGCGCGCGTCCCCGGCGAGTTCTAGTGATCGCGACGGGGCGCGCGCCTCTGCTTCGTGTAGCCGTTCGCGCATGCGCGAACGGCTTAATTCTTGAATTTGCAGGTCACTCTTAAAGTGACAGATATAACTTTTCCTCCTCCCCCTAATTAGGAGGGTAGGAGGATCTACATTGTTGGAGGGGTATTTAAACCCTCATTAGGCACTACTACCTTGCCTGTGTTAGTGCCTTTTTGCCTTTCACTAGCGTTTATATCCTGATTTTGCCTTCTGGTTTTGACTCCTGCTTGTTCCTGACCTCCGTTGTTTCGCTGCCTGCCCTGACCTTTGCTTGTGACCCCGACTACTCTTTTGCCTGTCCCCTCGGATACCGTTATTATTATTTATTTATTTTTTCGTTCCTGAGTTCCACCTTTATATTATTCTCGGTGGTGTTCGTGCCTGGTGGCAGTACGTCCTCTCTCCTCCAGAGGGCGCTGGTTCTGCAGCGCGGATCCAAACCCTGTACCCTGGTCGTGACAGTTAACACAGGCCACTATTATGGATCCCGCAGAATTGGCAAGAATGTCCAACCATCAAGAGAGACAAGATCAAGTCCTAGCCGCTCATGCGTCGCAGCTCCAATCCTTGGACCGAAAGTTGGACGACGTGACTGACATGCTCCGGTCATTGGCCACGAATCTGGCACCTTCAGTCTCCCAAAGTGTACCGTCGGATGCCTCACCTCCTGCGCCTGGAATAAGTTCTCTGGTTAAAGCACCAAAGATGCCCTTACCTGAAAAGTACTCTGGAAACCCAAACGAGTGTAGAGGGTTTCTGAATCAATGTACCCTACACTTTCGTGCACATCCTCATACTTTCGCTTCCCACAACAACAGAGTGACTTTTATTATCAATTTATTAAAAGGAGAAGCGTTAGCTTGGGCCTCGCCGTTATTGGAACAGGACTCTTCCATTTTGGATGACGCCGACGCCTTTATTTCTTCATTCAGGGCTGTATTTGATGCTCCTGGGAGACGTGAAGCAGCCGAATCCTACTTAATGGAGATACAGCAGGGAAGAAGAACAGTGGCGCAGTATGCTGTAGAATTCCGAACACTCGCTTATGAAACTGATTGGAATGTCAGCGCACTAACTACAGCCTTCCGTAGGGGGCTGCATGAGTCCTTGAAAGACGCTCTCACCTATCGTGACTTACCTCGGGATCTGGAGAACTTAATTACCTTATGCCTACGATTAGAAGCCAAAGGTCGGGAAAGAAGATTTGAACGAGAGAGAGAGCGAGACAGAAGGCCACGGCAATTTCAGCCTCCTGTTCGTCCCACTGTTCACACTCCTCCTGAACCAGTCCCTGCGGCCACGGAACCTATGGAAATAGGCCCGGTACTCCATCTTTCAGCTGAAGAGAAACAGCGTCGTAGATCCTTGGGCCTATGCTTATACTGTGGGCAGAAAGGACATTTGATTTTTGCATGCCCCAAGAAGTCGGGAAACGCCAGAACTTAGTGAAGGCCGGAGGTGCTTCACTAAGTGCTACTGTAGCCACACCTCCTCAACCTCAGAGACTGTTTGTTCCCATCAAGCTGCAGTGGCAAGGCCACCAAGTGGCCACCCAAGCTTTCATTGATTCAGGAGCAGCAGAAAATTTTATAGACAAGACCTGGGCTATGGATAATAACATACCCCTAAAGCCAAAGACTCCGAAAACAGCTATCTCTGCATTAGACGGGACTCCCCTGGGAACAGGGATGGTGTCCTCTCAGACGGACGTTATTGGTGCAGTAGTCGGCGTACTACATTTCGAGGAGATACAATTCGATGTCCTGTCCAGTCCTCATATACCCATTATCCTGGGAATGTCATGGCTCCAATCTCACAACCCCAGCATCGATTGGAGAGAAGGACAGATCTTGGCCTGGAGTAAGGAGTGTTTAAAGAAATGCTGTAACACTCCCACTAAGTTAAATTTGATACTGGACACTCCAGCTGAAGACCCTCGCCTACTAATACCATCTCAGTACTGGGACTTTCTGGATGTCTTTTCCAAACAAAAGGCGAACACCCTACCTCCTCACCGTGCGTATGACTGCACCATAAAGCTGTTACCCGGTACCAGTCCACCTAAGGGGCACACGTATCCGTTATCTCAACCAGAGAATCAAGCTTTGGCCCAATACATTGAAGAGAGTTTGGAAAAAGGATTCATCAGGCCTTCTGCATCTCCAGCCGGTGCAGGGTTCTTTTTCGTTGCCAAGAAGGATGGCTCTTTACGCCCCTGCATCGATTACCGGGGGTTAAATAAGATAACAGTAAAGAATAAATACCCTCTTCCTCTCATAACCGAATTATACGACCAATTAAAAGACGCCACCATCTTCACAAAACTTGACCTCCGTGGGGCATATAATCTAATTCGTATTCAAGAGGGTGATGAATGGATGACCGCCTTCAATACTCGATACGGGCATTATGAATATCTAGTTATGCCTTTCGGACTCTGTAACGCTCCGGCAGTTTTTCAAAATTTCGTGAATGACATCTTTCGAGACATGTTGCTATCTCATGTTATGGTGTACCTAGATGACATTTTGATTTATTCCCAAAATCTGACTGAGCATCGGCGGCATGTTACTCAAGTATTGCAGCGTCTAAGAGAACATTCATTATACGCCAAGGCCGAGAAATGCGAGTTTGAATGCGACAAAGTCAAGTTCTTGGGTTATATCTTGTCTTCTGGACAGTTAGAGATGGATCCAGACAAGCTAGCAGCTATTAAAGACTGGGAAGAACCTTCTGACGTCAAGGGCGTACAACGATTTGTGGGATTTGCTAATTATTATCGTCGCTTCATTCGGAATTTCTCTCAAACCATTGCCCCCATCATTGCTCTCACCCGAAAAGGGGCGAATCCCAAATCCTGGACCCCAGTGGCGAAGGAGGCTTTTGCAAAACTAAAGTTGGCCTTCACAACGGCTCCTATTTTACAACGTCCTAACCCAGACTTACCTTTTATACTGGAAGTTGACGCATCAGAAAGTGGAGCCGGGGCCATCCTGTCCCAGCGAAATCAGGAATCTAACCGTCTTCATCCATGTTCATATTTTTCTAAGACTTTTACTCCAGCTGAACGTAATTATGACATTGGAAACCGGGAACTGTTAGCTATCAAATTAGCCTTAGAAGAATGGCGTCATCTTCTTGAAGGCACTACCATCCCCATTACAATCCTGACCGATCACAAGAATCTGGTCTATATTGAAAAAGCCAAAAGACTTAATCCCCGTCAGGCTCGATGGGCACTGTTTTTTACCCGCTTCAATTTTTCAATTTCATTTCGCCCGGGTTCAAAGAATCGCAAAGCAGATGCTTTATCCAGGAAACACGAAGCACCTAATGTTGACACCCCTGTTGAACCAATCATACCTCCTACCAAGATCATTGCCACCATCCACAACACCCTCATGTGGCATATCTCCAAATCACAGACACCTCGTCCTAAGGGACAGATACCACTTCCTGGGAGATTTTATGTTCAGCCGCGGTTTCGTAAAGCCGTTTTATCTTGGGGTCATGCTTCCCCAGTAGCAGGCCATCGGGGGGTTCGGAATGTGAAATTCCTGCTCCAGAGACATTTTTGGTGGCCTTCCATGACTCGGGACATTATCGACTTCGTACAAGCATGTAATGTATGTGGTCATAATAAAATACCTCGCATCAGACCGGCAGGATTGTTATGTCCACTACCCGTTCCGGAGCAACCATGGCAACATATAGCCATGGATTTTGTTACAGACCTACCTCCCTCCAAAGGCCACACAACTATCCTGGTTGTAGTTGATCTG
>VKOC01047421.1:0-10266 GCA_009364415.1 Spea multiplicata
TTTTTGCCTTTCACTAGCGTTTATATCCTGATTTTGCCTTCTGGTTTTGACTCCTGCTTGTTCCTGACCTCCGTTGTTTCGCTGCCTGCCCTGACCTTTGCTTGTGACCCCGACTACTCTTTTGCCTGTCCCCTCGGATACCGTTATTATTATTTATTTATTTTTTCGTTCCTGAGTTCCACCTTTATATTATTCTCGGTGGTGTTCGTGCCTGGTGGCAGTACGTCCTCTCTCCTCCAGAGGGCGCTGGTTCTGCAGCGCGGATCCAAACCCTGTACCCTGGTCGTGACAGTTAACACAGGCCACTATTATGGATCCCGCAGAATTGGCAAGAATGTCCAACCATCAAGAGAGACAAGATCAAGTCCTAGCCGCTCATGCGTCGCAGCTCCAATCCTTGGACCGAAAGTTGGACGACGTGACTGACATGCTCCGGTCATTGGCCACGAATCTGGCACCTTCAGTCTCCCAAAGTGTACCGTCGGATGCCTCACCTCCTGCGCCTGGAATAAGTTCTCTGGTTAAAGCACCAAAGATGCCCTTACCTGAAAAGTACTCTGGAAACCCAAACGAGTGTAGAGGGTTTCTGAATCAATGTACCCTACACTTTCGTGCACATCCTCATACTTTCGCTTCCCACAACAACAGAGTGACTTTTATTATCAATTTATTAAAAGGAGAAGCGTTAGCTTGGGCCTCGCCGTTATTGGAACAGGACTCTTCCATTTTGGATGACGCCGACGCCTTTATTTCTTCATTCAGGGCTGTATTTGATGCTCCTGGGAGACGTGAAGCAGCCGAATCCTACTTAATGGAGATACAGCAGGGAAGAAGAACAGTGGCGCAGTATGCTGTAGAATTCCGAACACTCGCTTATGAAACTGATTGGAATGTCAGCGCACTAACTACAGCCTTCCGTAGGGGGCTGCATGAGTCCTTGAAAGACGCTCTCACCTATCGTGACTTACCTCGGGATCTGGAGAACTTAATTACCTTATGCCTACGATTAGAAGCCAAAGGTCGGGAAAGAAGATTTGAACGAGAGAGAGAGCGAGACAGAAGGCCACGGCAATTTCAGCCTCCTGTTCGTCCCACTGTTCACACTCCTCCTGAACCAGTCCCTGCGGCCACGGAACCTATGGAAATAGGCCCGGTACTCCATCTTTCAGCTGAAGAGAAACAGCGTCGTAGATCCTTGGGCCTATGCTTATACTGTGGGCAGAAAGGACATTTGATTTTTGCATGCCCCAAGAAGTCGGGAAACGCCAGAACTTAGTGAAGGCCGGAGGTGCTTCACTAAGTGCTACTGTAGCCACACCTCCTCAACCTCAGAGACTGTTTGTTCCCATCAAGCTGCAGTGGCAAGGCCACCAAGTGGCCACCCAAGCTTTCATTGATTCAGGAGCAGCAGAAAATTTTATAGACAAGACCTGGGCTATGGATAATAACATACCCCTAAAGCCAAAGACTCCGAAAACAGCTATCTCTGCATTAGACGGGACTCCCCTGGGAACAGGGATGGTGTCCTCTCAGACGGACGTTATTGGTGCAGTAGTCGGCGTACTACATTTCGAGGAGATACAATTCGATGTCCTGTCCAGTCCTCATATACCCATTATCCTGGGAATGTCATGGCTCCAATCTCACAACCCCAGCATCGATTGGAGAGAAGGACAGATCTTGGCCTGGAGTAAGGAGTGTTTAAAGAAATGCTGTAACACTCCCACTAAGTTAAATTTGATACTGGACACTCCAGCTGAAGACCCTCGCCTACTAATACCATCTCAGTACTGGGACTTTCTGGATGTCTTTTCCAAACAAAAGGCGAACACCCTACCTCCTCACCGTGCGTATGACTGCACCATAAAGCTGTTACCCGGTACCAGTCCACCTAAGGGGCACACGTATCCGTTATCTCAACCAGAGAATCAAGCTTTGGCCCAATACATTGAAGAGAGTTTGGAAAAAGGATTCATCAGGCCTTCTGCATCTCCAGCCGGTGCAGGGTTCTTTTTCGTTGCCAAGAAGGATGGCTCTTTACGCCCCTGCATCGATTACCGGGGGTTAAATAAGATAACAGTAAAGAATAAATACCCTCTTCCTCTCATAACCGAATTATACGACCAATTAAAAGACGCCACCATCTTCACAAAACTTGACCTCCGTGGGGCATATAATCTAATTCGTATTCAAGAGGGTGATGAATGGATGACCGCCTTCAATACTCGATACGGGCATTATGAATATCTAGTTATGCCTTTCGGACTCTGTAACGCTCCGGCAGTTTTTCAAAATTTCGTGAATGACATCTTTCGAGACATGTTGCTATCTCATGTTATGGTGTACCTAGATGACATTTTGATTTATTCCCAAAATCTGACTGAGCATCGGCGGCATGTTACTCAAGTATTGCAGCGTCTAAGAGAACATTCATTATACGCCAAGGCCGAGAAATGCGAGTTTGAATGCGACAAAGTCAAGTTCTTGGGTTATATCTTGTCTTCTGGACAGTTAGAGATGGATCCAGACAAGCTAGCAGCTATTAAAGACTGGGAAGAACCTTCTGACGTCAAGGGCGTACAACGATTTGTGGGATTTGCTAATTATTATCGTCGCTTCATTCGGAATTTCTCTCAAACCATTGCCCCCATCATTGCTCTCACCCGAAAAGGGGCGAATCCCAAATCCTGGACCCCAGTGGCGAAGGAGGCTTTTGCAAAACTAAAGTTGGCCTTCACAACGGCTCCTATTTTACAACGTCCTAACCCAGACTTACCTTTTATACTGGAAGTTGACGCATCAGAAAGTGGAGCCGGGGCCATCCTGTCCCAGCGAAATCAGGAATCTAACCGTCTTCATCCATGTTCATATTTTTCTAAGACTTTTACTCCAGCTGAACGTAATTATGACATTGGAAACCGGGAACTGTTAGCTATCAAATTAGCCTTAGAAGAATGGCGTCATCTTCTTGAAGGCACTACCATCCCCATTACAATCCTGACCGATCACAAGAATCTGGTCTATATTGAAAAAGCCAAAAGACTTAATCCCCGTCAGGCTCGATGGGCACTGTTTTTTACCCGCTTCAATTTTTCAATTTCATTTCGCCCGGGTTCAAAGAATCGCAAAGCAGATGCTTTATCCAGGAAACACGAAGCACCTAATGTTGACACCCCTGTTGAACCAATCATACCTCCTACCAAGATCATTGCCACCATCCACAACACCCTCATGTGGCATATCTCCAAATCACAGACACCTCGTCCTAAGGGACAGATACCACTTCCTGGGAGATTTTATGTTCAGCCGCGGTTTCGTAAAGCCGTTTTATCTTGGGGTCATGCTTCCCCAGTAGCAGGCCATCGGGGGGTTCGGAATGTGAAATTCCTGCTCCAGAGACATTTTTGGTGGCCTTCCATGACTCGGGACATTATCGACTTCGTACAAGCATGTAATGTATGTGGTCATAATAAAATACCTCGCATCAGACCGGCAGGATTGTTATGTCCACTACCCGTTCCGGAGCAACCATGGCAACATATAGCCATGGATTTTGTTACAGACCTACCTCCCTCCAAAGGCCACACAACTATCCTGGTTGTAGTTGATCTGTTCAGCAAGCAAGCTCATTTTATCCCTCTCTCCAAATTGCCATCTGCCAGTACCTTAGCCGAGATCTTCATGAAAGAGATCGTGCGTTTACACGGTGTACCTCAAAGAATAATTTCTGATAGAGGATCGCAATTCATTTCCAGGTTCTGGAGGGCCATGTGCAAGCTCATGGGAATAGAACTGCATTTTTCGTCTTCCCATCACCCACAATCTAATGGACAGGCGGAGAGAACTAACCAGGTACTGAAACAGTATCTTAGGATGTATGTCTCAGAAGACCAGTCAGATTGGTCTACATTATTACATCTTGCTGAATGGTCCTACAATAGCTCATTTCATGAATCTTTAAAAATGTCTCCCTTCAAAGCAGTTCATGGATACGAACCCCAATTATGGCCTCAGGAAACCAGTTCCACAGGGGTTCCAGCGGCAGAAGCCCAATTTCAAGTTCTACGAGATCATTGGGCAAGACTGGCCGAACATTTAAAGCATACTAAAAAACTGCAAAAGAAGACAGCTGACAAATATCGGTCCAAAGGACCTATTCTTAACCCCGGTGACTCTGTGTGGCTCTCAACTAAATATCTACATCTTCAGCAAGCCGCCAGAACTTTGGGACCCAAATATATTGGGCCTTACAAGATTAAAACAAGGATTAACGAAGTTACTTATTCCCTGGTGTTACCTAAAACTATGCGCATCAATAACGCATTTCATGTCTCGTTGCTTAAACCAGTAGTAACTAATCAATTCTCTTCCTCTGTCCGTGTCCCTAAACCAGTAATGATACAAGATGAAGAAGAATATGAAGTTCAGACTATCTTAGATTCCAGAAAGAAACGGGGACAATTACAATATTTTATTAGATGGAAGGGATACGGTCCTGAGGAGAGTTCTTGGATTCCGGCCTCTGATGTTCATGCTCCTGCCAAGATTCGTGTCTTCCATTCCAGATTTCCACAGAAACCTGCTCCTGATCGCCAGGATGGCTCTCGTAGAGGGGGGGGTACTGTTACCTCGTCCGCCGAGTGTTCGGCAGGAACGCCGAGACGCAGTCCGCGTGGTCGGCTCCCTGCTCACGCCGTCGCGGTGAGCTGCCGCCGGGTCCGTCCTCCTTCGAGGCGCGCGTCCCCGGCGAGTTCTAGTGATCGCGACGGGGCGCGCGCCTCTGCTTCGTGTAGCCGTTCGCGCATGCGCGAACGGCTTAATTCTTGAATTTGCAGGTCACTCTTAAAGTGACAGATATAACTTTTCCTCCTCCCCCTAATTAGGAGGGTAGGAGGATCTACATTGTTGGAGGGGTATTTAAACCCTCATTAGGCACTACTACCTTGCCTGTGTTAGTGCCTTTTTGCCTTTCACTAGCGTTTATATCCTGATTTTGCCTTCTGGTTTTGACTCCTGCTTGTTCCTGACCTCCGTTGTTTCGCTGCCTGCCCTGACCTTTGCTTGTGACCCCGACTACTCTTTTGCCTGACCCCTCGGATACCGTTATTATTATTTATTTATTTTTTCGTTCCTGAGTTCCACCTTTATATTATTCTCGGTGGTGTTCGTGCCTGGTGGCAGTACGTCCTCTCTCCTCCAGAGGGCGCTGGTTCTGCAGCGCGGATCCAAACCCTGTACCCTGGTCGTGACAACAGTTTTCCTTAAATTAATCCAAACAGCCTGCCAAACTTCAATAGTATAAGAGATTCCTAGTTCTACTTCCCATTTCAAGATGGTATTAGGTTTCTCAAAAGTAAGCTCTTGATCTAATAATTTCACTATTCTGGAAATTAGGTTTTTCTTTAGATGTCTATCTATAAATCTATCCAGTCAATGGATTTGTAAAATTAGATTTAATAAAACTTGTTATTCTTAAATAAGAGAAATATTCTTTATTTGGAAGAGTGAATTTAAGTTGTAGATCTTCAAAGGAATACAATCCTAAAGGGGACCAGATATCATCTACTTTAGTGATCCCAAACTTTGCCAGGAGCTTAAGTCGATATCTTTGATAAGTAGTTGTAACATTTCCATTGGTGTGTGTGTGGTGACCATAGTGCCTTTAAACCAAATTTTGCTTTAAGGCTAAACATGTTATTCAAGATATTCAATATCAAGGGTTGTGATATTCCTAATTCCTTTATGATTTTAGGATTAAGCCAATAGAACTGAAATGGACATTGTGACATTTCCATCTCTCGTATTTATACCAATTTAACTCCTGATCACGTTTGGCATCCCATGCTAAAAAATGTCCAAGCATACAGGTTCTATGTATATTTTTTAAATTAGGGAAATGTAATCCATCCTGCGTAAGATTTCTAGAAATTCTTGGTTTCTTAAGAAAAGAACAAAAAGTAGCATATAATTATTATTAATTATATCTTTAAGCCTTGGGTAAATTTTATTACCTAGATAATCAATCGAATTCTGTCCCCAAGGGAATGGTACTCTAGTTTTCTTATCTTCTATTCGAGGAGATTCCATATTAAAGTCAATAACTTGCGTTTTATCTATATTACGTTTGTAATTGGAGTACAATCCATATTCCTTAATACGTTCTATTTCAGGGACAGATATCTCGGGAAAAGATAGTGTGAGAAGGATATCGTCCGCATATAGAAAAATCTTATGTTCATATGGGCCCGTTAATACCCCCCTCATTTTATTAGATTGCCATATTATGGCTGCAAGGGGTTCGATTGAAAGAGCGTATAACAAAGGAGCTAAATGACATCCTTGTCTAGTGCCATTATTAATTTTAAAGGTATTAGAGTCCATACTTAGTCCTGATATCTTAGCTCTGTGGATTTTTATATAAGTCCAATGTATTATCTAAGAATTGTCCTTTCTTTTTTCTTTTTTTTTAATATTTCATTAAACAAACATTAAAACAAAGACAAACGTCATTCAAAAATGTAGTATAATAGAGTATACAAAAATGCAATATATTACATTATTGAGTTAGTATCAAAATTCAAACCTGTAATACTCTTCATACATATTCTCATACAAACATACATTGTACTTCCTAATAGGGAGATCTAGAATATAGAGGAGGAAAGATTCAAGAGTTTTGGTTCCACGGGCTTTGAAAAAAGAAATAATATATGTATATATATTTGTATCAATGCATTGGTGTACTATAGCATTTAGGTAGTTATATGTAGCCAACGATGCCAAATCAATTCGTGCTTCTCTGTTATATTAGCCTCTTTGAAAAAATACTTTTCAGCACTGCATTGTTGTTTTATTTGATTTTCAATCTCTAACCATGTTGGTAGAGTTTGACTCCTCCAATTCCTTGCCAAACTGATTTTAAAGGCTAGTAAAACATTAATCCAGAGGATTTGTTCATTCGCATTGATTCTAGGGAAATCAATGTGAAAAAGAAAGTTCTGCGGAGATAGCGTTATATTAAAGCCAAATAATTTTAAAAATAAATCAGTTAGTTGTAATTTTAGATGAGATAAATATACACAGTCCCACCAGATATGTTTGTGTGTACCTGTGTCCATTAGACAACGCCAACAAAGAGTTTCCTTTACTGGTTGGAATTTTCGGACTGGGACCATGTACCATCTATATATGAGTTTAAAAAAGTGTTCTTGGAGATTTAAGCAGTGGGTTGCTTTTCTAGTGACTATCCAGCCCGTGTTCCATGTTTGTAAAGATACCAAAAATTTTAAGTCTTTCTCCCACTGTTTCTGAGCTTTACTTTTCTTAAGGATTTTATTATCCTTTAAGAATTTCGATATTTTAGAGATTGTTCTTTTAGAATTACAAGAAGTTATGAATTTATACCAAGGAGAAGTGTCAGGGGGAGGGTTAGATATTAAAAGGTGTTTTATTCTAATATATTTAAATAAATCATTTGAAGGTATTCCAAATGTCTCAACCAGAGAGGGAAAGGAGGTAATTTGAGTTCCCGTATAGAGATCACCTATCTCCTTTATACCTAGCAATTTCCATTTATCAAACGTAAAGTCCGGAACAACGGAGGACAGAGCATCTATAGGGCAGTTTTTTGTTAATAACACCTTTTCTTCAAATCTTTTTTGAGTTTTATAAAAGGGAGATAAGGTGTTATTAATTATTAAAGTAGGGATTTTTTTCTTTCTAAAGTAGGTTCGAGGCATCCAAAAAAATAAAAACGGATCAAAATTTTTACAAATATATTTCTCTATATTATACCATCCTGGTTCTTCTTTTTGTCTCGCAAGATTCCAAGCTATCATAAAATTTATTTGGGAGGCTTCATACAGACTTTTTAGATCTGGATAGCTAAGACCTCCAGCTTCTATGATTCTCTTGAGCAAATCTGTTGGTAATCTAACCATTTTTGCCACCCAAACAGAACGAGAAAATAAATTATCCCAGTCCGTAAACATTTGGTTGGGCACTTGGAAAGGGATTAATCTAAAAAGATAAAGAATTTTGGGAATGATATAAGCCTTAAGGATATTAATTCTTCCCATCCAAGAGAGCTCGAGTTTTCCCCAGTTATGTAACATAGATTTTACCTCTAGAAGGAGTTTTTTGTGGTTTAAAACCGAAGTTTCTTCTAAAGCTGCTCCAATTTTAATCCCTAAATAATCTATATATATAGAATAATCATTGATCTGAGTTTGTGTTTGAATTAAATTAATCTGAGTTTCTGATAAATAGAATGGAATTATCTGTGTTTTAGATATATTAAGTTTATAATTAGAATATTGTCCGAATCTCACAACTCCTTCAAGCAAGGCAGGGACAGATGTCAATGGAGAGGACATTGTTAGAAGAACGTCATCAGCATAAAGGGTGATACGATAATCATATTTACCAATTTTTATACACTAAATATTCATAGAGTTTCTAATAATGATCGCCAAAGGCTCGATTGTTAGAGCATAAAGCAAGGGAGCCAATGGGCATCCTTGCTGAGTTCCATTTCGAATAAAAAACCATTCCGAATATAACATGGGTCCTTTTATTTTAGCCACCGGGTTTGAATAAAGCGCCATTATTGAACAAAGGAAAAATCCATTTAAACCGAATGCTCGAAGAGTTTCTATTAGGAATCTCCAATTTACCCGATCAAAAGCCTTTTGGGCATCTAAGGCCATTATGTCACGTCCTATCCAGGCTGCGGAGCTGCATATCTCGTTCTTGCTTTAGTTTCCCTGTTTTGCTTCGATCCATTCCTGGATTTCCTTTTGCTCTGTTCTGATCTTCCATTCCTTGCTTCTGCTTCAGCTCTATGCTTTTGCTTTGTATCCTTTATAAGGTGTGTCCCTCCCATGTGTTCTGTTTGTCTCAGTCTGCAGTCTAAAGGTATGTCTCAGTGCTATGTGTTTGGTTTACATGTTTGATTTGGTTTGTATCTTTGTCAGCAGGGATTAGCGTTAGGACCCACCGTCGGAATCTCCAATAGTTATCAAACAGTCCTAGGCTTTTTTCTGTATTTATGTGTGTCAGTCTGCCCTGTATCCCCGGCAGCGGGGTGTCCTGTCTTGTTCCCTGTTGTGCCCTGTGTTATGTATATCTTGTCTGGTTATGTTTATTCCTTGTCTTGTTCACTGTTGTGCTCAGTAACATGTATATCTTGTCTGGTTATGTTTCGTGCTTGGTCTCCCTATCCCTTGCTTGTTATGTGTCTGCTATATTTCTCTGCTTAGCTTCCATACTGCAGCATCCTACACGTGATTCCTGTGATATGTTTCATACCTGGTCCAGGGTGCCTGCAGGATATCACTTAGTTTCAATCTGTACTTCATCTGATGCTTTATCAGGGCGCTGGTGTTTGGCTGCACCTGGGTGGGTGTGGTCGCCCTGCAACCAGGCCCTGTCTAACTCCACTACTGCACTGTGACTCCTGCACACAATCTTTGGGCGCGCTGGGTCCTTTCAGTCATCCGCATGGACCCAGACCGTGACACATTATAACCGAAGGAATTTTATTTCTATGAATACTTTCGATGATATTAAAAATACGACGAGTATTTTCTTCACCTGCTCTACCTGGGATAAATCCTGCTTGATCGGGATGGATGAGATCTCCAATTACTTGAGCCAATCTTGTGGCCAAAATTTTTGCATATATCTTGACGTCGATATTAATAAGAGAAATAGGTCTATAGTTAGAGACTAAAGTGTGATCCTTTCCAGGTTTTGGGATAGGTGATATAGTTACTTCCAGCATTTCTCTTGGAAATTCCTTACCTAGGGCAATAGAGTTGAATGATCTTAGTAAGATAGGGGAGATCCCCGGATCTAAGATTTTAAAAAATACCGTATTTGCTCGATTATAAGATGAGGTTTTTTTCAGAACAAATGCTCTGAAAAATACTCCTCGTCTTATAATCGAGGTCGTCTTCTAATCAGACCTCGATTAGGTTGCCAGGCTGCTTACCGGTACTTTGGTCGCGAGCAGCGTCTCTTCTGCTAGAAGCAGGAGAACAGGAAGCTGGCAGAGAGTCACATAATTAAAACGGTAATTCTGCCTCCCCCTCCCTCCTCTGGGGGCGGAGTCAGAGAAGTTGCTCGCACAGCCGGGCCCCTGCAGAAGTCTTCGAGTGAGAGATCTGCAGTTCAGGTAAGGGGGTGGGGGAGGCTTTTTGTGATTAATGTGTGAAGTATGTGTGTGAATAATGGAATGAATGAGTATTTAAATGTTTGTGAATG
>VKOC01047422.1:0-18407 GCA_009364415.1 Spea multiplicata
GATATATTAAGTTTATAATTAGAATATTGTCCGAATCTCACAACTCCTTCAAGCAAGGCAGGGACAGATGTCAATGGAGAGGACATTGTTAGAAGAACGTCATCAGCATAAAGGGTGATACGATAATCATATTTACCAATTTTTATACACTAAATATTCATAGAGTTTCTAATAATGATCGCCAAAGGCTCGATTGTTAGAGCATAAAGCAAGGGAGCCAATGGGCATCCTTGCTGAGTTCCATTTCGAATAAAAAACCATTCCGAATATAACATGGGTCCTTTTATTTTAGCCACCGGGTTTGAATAAAGCGCCATTATTGAACAAAGGAAAAATCCATTTAAACCGAATGCTCGAAGAGTTTCTATTAGGAATCTCCAATTTACCCGATCAAAAGCCTTTTGGGCATCTAAGGCCATTATGTCACGTCCTATCCAGGCTGCGGAGCTGCATATCTCGTTCTTGCTTTAGTTTCCCTGTTTTGCTTCGATCCATTCCTGGATTTCCTTTTGCTCTGTTCTGATCTTCCATTCCTTGCTTCTGCTTCAGCTCTATGCTTTTGCTTTGTATCCTTTATAAGGTGTGTCCCTCCCATGTGTTCTGTTTGTCTCAGTCTGCAGTCTAAAGGTATGTCTCAGTGCTATGTGTTTGGTTTACATGTTTGATTTGGTTTGTATCTTTGTCAGCAGGGATTAGCGTTAGGACCCACCGTCGGAATCTCCAATAGTTATCAAACAGTCCTAGGCTTTTTTCTGTATTTATGTGTGTCAGTCTGCCCTGTATCCCCGGCAGCGGGGTGTCCTGTCTTGTTCCCTGTTGTGCCCTGTGTTATGTATATCTTGTCTGGTTATGTTTATTCCTTGTCTTGTTCACTGTTGTGCTCAGTAACATGTATATCTTGTCTGGTTATGTTTCGTGCTTGGTCTCCCTATCCCTTGCTTGTTATGTGTCTGCTATATTTCTCTGCTTAGCTTCCATACTGCAGCATCCTACACGTGATTCCTGTGATATGTTTCATACCTGGTCCAGGGTGCCTGCAGGATATCACTTAGTTTCAATCTGTACTTCATCTGATGCTTTATCAGGGCGCTGGTGTTTGGCTGCACCTGGGTGGGTGTGGTCGCCCTGCAACCAGGCCCTGTCTAACTCCACTACTGCACTGTGACTCCTGCACACAATCTTTGGGCGCGCTGGGTCCTTTCAGTCATCCGCATGGACCCAGACCGTGACACATTATAACCGAAGGAATTTTATTTCTATGAATACTTTCGATGATATTAAAAATACGACGAGTATTTTCTTCACCTGCTCTACCTGGGATAAATCCTGCTTGATCGGGATGGATGAGATCTCCAATTACTTGAGCCAATCTTGTGGCCAAAATTTTTGCATATATCTTGACGTCGATATTAATAAGAGAAATAGGTCTATAGTTAGAGACTAAAGTGTGATCCTTTCCAGGTTTTGGGATAGGTGATATAGTTACTTCCAGCATTTCTCTTGGAAATTCCTTACCTAGGGCAATAGAGTTGAATGATCTTAGTAAGATAGGGGAGATCCCCGGATCTAAGATTTTAAAAAATACCGTATTTGCTCGATTATAAGATGAGGTTTTTTTCAGAACAAATGCTCTGAAAAATACTCCTCGTCTTATAATCGAGGTCGTCTTCTAATCAGACCTCGATTAGGTTGCCAGGCTGCTTACCGGTACTATGGTCGTGAGCAGCGTCTCTTCTGGTAGAAGCAGGAGAACAGGAAGCTAGCAGAGAGTCACATACGGTAATTCTGCCTCCCCCTCCCTCCTCTGGGGGCGGAGTCAGAGAAGTTGCTCGCACAGCCGGGCCCCTGCAGAAGTCTTCGAGTGAGAGATCTGCAGTTCAGGTAAGGGGGTGGGGGAGGCTTTTTGTGATTAATGTGTGAAGTATGTGTGTGAATAATGGAATGAATGAGTATTTAAATGTTTGTGAATGAGTGTGTGTGTGATAGCATGGATGTGTAAGGGGGGTGGGGGTTGTAGCATGGCATAGGGAGGCTGTAATCCCACTACTATCATCCCCAGGTCCCAGCATGTACTGGCTGCCTTGGATTGATAGGAGTGTGATTGCTGTTAGCAGTTTGATATATATAATCACACTCCTATCAAGCCAAGGCAGCCAGTACATGCTGGGTTAAAAGGCATATCATGGGGCTGAGTGGCATATAGGGGGTTAAAATGCATTTCTGGACCTCCAGAAATGCATTTTAACCCCCTATATGCCACTCAGCCCCATGATATGCCTATATACCTCCAGAAATGCATTTTAACCCACTATATGCCACTCAGCCCCATGATATGCCTTTTAACCCCCTATATGCCAGAGTGGCAAATAGGGGGGTATAAAGCATTTCTGGGGGCAGAGTGGCATAACTGGGGGGGCAGGTTGGCAAATAAAAGGAAATTTAAAAAATATATTTTTCTCAATCATAGCTTTTATTAAACATGAAAAAATAATTTACATGAATTAATATTTACTGGTAAAACTTTTTTCCTATAGGGTAGTCTTATATTCAGGCTTTTTGTTTTTTTCCTAAATTAATATTTTGATTTTGGGGGTCGTCTTATAATCGAGCAAATACGGTAATTGTTTTCTGTATGACTTTGTCAGTCTGTCACATTATTGTGGAGGAATCTTGACCCACTCTTCTTTACAAGTTGTTTCAGTTCAATAAGGTTTGGAGCATTGGCCTGGCCCAAGCACTGAAGTACAGCCCCCTACCATTATCCCTCCTCCACCACTTTACTTTACATTGGCACAATGCATCCGCTCATCAGACTGCCAAAGAAAAATGATTTGTCACTCCACAGAATATGTTTCCAATGCTCTAGAGTCCAGTAGTTTTACACAACTCTCTGAATTGAATTGTTGGTGGTGCGGGGCTTGCATGCAGCTGCTCGGTCATGGAAACCCATTCCATGAAGCTCCCGATGCACAGTTTTTGTGCTGATATTAATGCCAGTGGAAGTTTGGAACTCTTCAACTATAGAATCAGCAGAGAGTTGTCAACTTTTACATACCATGCTGAAGTTCAAGACCCCACTCTGTGACTTTACGTGGTCTTCCGCATCGAGTTGCTGCTTTACCTAAACACTTCCACTTTCCAATAATACCACTAATTGACTGGGAAAATCCAGCAGGGATCTAGGTGGCACCCTATCACAGCACAATGCTTGAATATAATGAGCAAATGCAGACTGCATTGCTAGCCAATTTGATACTGAACTGTGGCAATGAGTCTGAAACACTTAAATTAAATAATTAAGAGGTGGGTCCCAATACTTTTGTCCATATAGTGTATATGGTTGGCTGCTGGGGTCCACTCTGACAACTAGTTCTAGCATACATAGTTGGCAGTGAAAGGGTCAATTAGCTATAAAGAGTTAAGTTAGTTTTCACTTAACATGAATTGTGGTTTAATTGGGTATGTGAGTTAATTGAGAAAAAATAATTTCTACCGCTTTTCTGAAACCTTCTAGCGACACTTCAAAATATAATATGACATAAAATTGATATATTGGCAAACAATATAAAATGTCAGCTGTGCATCAGTTTTTTTTTTCTAAAAGCCCCAGGGAAGGAGTCTCAATTGCTTATACTTTGAACAAAATACCTAATTATTTCCAGAAAATTGACTTTCTTACTGTGCAGCGAGAATGTGAATTAGCAATACATGTGATCAAACAAAATTTGGATTTTTTATTTGTTTCATAAATCTAAAAATACAAAATCCTGGAACATGTTGACCTGTGATTAAAATTTGAGAAACAAATAAAATATGAAGATATATACACTTATCGCTCCAAAACATTATGACCACTGGCAGGTGATAATAACACTGATAATAACACTGATAATCTTGTTATAATGGCACCTTTCAGTGGGTGGGATATATTAGGCAGTAAGTGAACATTTTATCCTCAACGTTGCTGTGTTAGAAGCAGGAAAATGGGCAAGCATAAGGATCTGAGCGACTTTGACAAGGGCCAAATTGTGATGGCTAAATTACTAGGTCAAAGCATCTCAAAAATTCTTGTGGGGTCTTCCCACTCTGCAATGGTCAGTACCTATCAAAAGTGGTCCAAGGAAGGAAAAGCAGTTAACCAGCGACAGGGTCATGGACGGCCAAGACTCATTGATGCACGTAGAGGGCAAAGGCTAGCCCGTGTGGTCAAATCCAACAGACGAGCTACTTTAGCACAAATTGCTGAAAAAGTTAATGTTGGTTCTGATAAAAGGGTTTCAGAACATACAGTGCATTGCAGTCTGGGACTTTTAGCTGTCCCCTGCTGAAAGCACCTACAATGAGTACCTGAGCATAAGAAATGGAACACGGAGCAATGGAAGAAGACGGCCTGATCTGGTGAATCACATTTTCTTTTATATTGCGTGGATGGCCAGGTGAGTGTGCATCACTTACCCGGAGACATGGCAACAGGATGCCTGCATGGAGGCCCCTCCTCGCAACTTACAGGGCTTAAAGGGTCTGCTGCTATCGTCTTGGTACCAGATACCACAGCATACCTTCAGAGGTCCATGCCTCGATGGGTCAGGGTGTTCTGGCAGCAAAAGGGAGATCTGCACAATATTGGTAGGTGGTCATATATTATAATTATGGATGATCGGTGTATATATATTTTTATATATATATATATATATATATAATATACACATATATATATATATATATATATATATATATATATATTAGAGTAGAGGTTATAGCCGTATTAGTCCAGTGGTGTCAATATCAAATAACAGATGGAATAAATAAGTTTCTTGTGATAATACCTTTTTTATTGGACTAACAGAATTTTGGATTGACAAGCTTACGGGACCTATTCTCCCTTTCTCAAGTCTAAAACATTTCTGAGCAAAACGATACATAGAATTCAAAGTTGTGTGGCAGGGGAGGGGGCTTACTGCCCAGATCTAATAAGGGAGGGTGAGATGGTATAAAAGTATGTGTCCCTCCAGAGGGTCATTAATGTTCTGAGTAGGGAATTGCGAGGGTGGGGGTTAGCACTGCTAAAGACAAATTGACACAGAAAGAAAAAAAATAAGATGCTAGTGCTCACATACAGGGAATAGGAATGCAGTGATTAATATAGGAATGGGAAGGTATATGTCTACACATGTTGTCATATACACAGGTAAATATAGATGAACATGGTGCAATTACAGTACATATAGCAGGTGGGCTTATGTAAAACCTGTGTAGTGGGACAGGAAACCAAAATCAGCATTGATTCCTCTATTCTTACTGTTGAATAGTTGAATCATTCTGACTTCAAAAGTTTGTCTTTCTTTGGTATTACTGAAGTCCCCTTGCAGCACTTTGATTTTTAGGCCCTTGATTAAATGGTCATGTTGGGTGAAATGCTATCCCACAGGGGTGCAATAGGAATTTTCCTTGTGGTGTTTAATGGAATGTCTGTGCATGTTCATTCTGCCATTGTAGCATCCTAGGTCACATTTAGTGCATTGTATCATATACACTACATTGCTAGATGTGCAGGTCTATGATCCTTTAATACTGTAGGTCTTGCTGTTGTGGGTGGCTATGTTGTCTGTGCATATGTGTTGGCAAAGTTTGCAGCGGGGCCTTTTGCACAGTGTTTCAGAAATGTTTTAGACTTGAGAAAGGGAGAAGAGCTCCCGAAGGCTTGTCAATCCAAAATTCTGTTAATAAAAACCTATGAGGATGGAAACCTATTCCATCTGTTATTTGATATATATATTGTGAGACTGTGAACCCCAGGGAGTTGATTGGCATGGCATCTGGGTACAGCTGCTATGCAGATTATACATATGGGTCCCTGGGGTGGAGCAATTGGAGAGCAGGGTTGGCCAATGCTCCGTTCCCCCATTCTGTGGAAAATCCATGCTGGCTTTTCCAGGGGGCTAGAAGTCTGCAGGATCCGGTCTGGGATTTCTATGAGGCCGGCATCAGGCACAGGTGTTGGGCATTAAAAACCCCCTGGAGCCTCATACTCAGAGAGACTGTTGGGGAAGAGGAAGTTTCCCTGTGCTCCCAGGGCAAGGAGAGGCCCTGAACAAAAAGACCATCCTTGAGCCAAGTGAGGCAATATCTGCCTGGACATTTTGTGTGCTGTCTGGGGGAGGTTTTCTAGAGCCTGGCGTAGCTGGGTCGGGCTGGGAGGTTGAGTTAGTGGGTGATTAGGCTGGTCAGTCTGGACCAGCATAGTTCAGTTAGAGAGGGCTCCAATTGGGAGCTAGGTTTTCTTTTTATGATTTGGTTTTTGGGGTTTGAGCAGTTCAAAATAAAGCGCTGTTTTGTTACACGCTGGTGTTCCCGACTATGATTGCCCTAGAGGAATGTGCTTAGGACCTCTAAATGTGACATGTATGGCCCTCATGCTACAGGGTTTGTCACAATATATATATATATATATATATATAATATATATATATATACACACACACACACACAAACACGCATTTGACATTTCTGCGACGCAACATGAGCTACAATGATTTAAACCTCTCTAAAAGAGAATGCAATAAGACAGTCACAATAAGTTTTAATAAATATTTCCATTAACAACCTGTTTAATTCTGTGATTAGTAATTGTGAAAGCAGAATTACCACATCAAACAGATGTTTCCCTATAAAGAAATTGTTTTGAAAGATATTAACATTTAGAAAATGTTACCAAACTTTGTATTCTGAATATGTACAGATACAATAGCAGTGTTGCGTGGCTTTATAACAATTGTGGGTAAAGGTTGTGAAACCGCACAATAAGAAAAAGGTCTGTTACACATGGAAAAATCACACGTGATTTGTGACTATGTATTGTCTTTAGAGCATACATTTGTGAACAGCTGAGGTCCTCATGGAGGAAACAAGCCAGAAAAAAGAAGAAAAGAGAGACACAGGGACCCTCCAATATGATGGCAAAGTGTTTTTATAGCTTGAGATAGGTGAAAATGCATTCAATAAAATAAAAAATATACTCAAAGTTCTACTTGCACCCAGACAGTGACAACTGATATCTGCCCTTGTCATTACCTTGTTTATCTATCTCATTTGGTGGAGAAGAGGAACAACCTTGCGTCATGAAAATGTCACAGTCCCGGGTCCCGGCAAGCGCAGGCAGGCTAATGCCCGTGTGCAACAGGCATCACGAACGGTGTCTCGCTACCGATTTGGCTCGTCTGACTGTCCTCTCTGGATTTTGACCCCAGCATGTATGACAACCCGATTTCTGTGTACCGACCAGGCTATCCTGACTATTGTTTGGCATCTACTCCACCCTGTGGAGATCCTTTACTGGATCCTTCTATGCTCATCCTGTACCTTGTTGATCCAACACCGTTCCTATATTACCTACCTCTGCCTGGCCTCCTTGCTGTTGGGATCATCTAAATCCTGAGGCGCTGCTGCCGAGCGCTTCTACTTCAGCAGTAGTACTTTGGGTGGAAAAACTTCCGCGGTAAGTGCTAGTATGGGGGTGGTCCTGACAGTACAACAGGGTCATGGATCCCTCGGAGTTGCACAAGGTTCTGACTACTCATGGCCAGATTCTGGAGTCTCATGAATCTAGATTTAAAAATATGCAGGACACCTTGGAGCAGATGGCCCACGCCGTTCAAGTTTTGGTCGCTCGGTCTGATGCCAGTTCTGGAGATCCAGCTTCCGTATCCACTTCCTCATCTACGCCTGACCCTACTCCTGCTGCTGTCTCCATATCAACTCCTGTGAAATTGCTGGCACCTAATCGGTACAATGGTGATCATGAATCCTGTCTGGGGTTTTTTGAATCAATGCTCCATCCAGTTCGAAATATCTCCACATATGTTCCCCTCTGAGAAAGCCAAGGTGGAATATTTGATTTCCTTACCGTCCAGCAAAGCCCTGGCCTGGGCTTCTCCTCTTTGGGAAAAAGACTCTCCGTTGATTTATAATAGCAGTTCCTTTTTATCAGCTTTTCGCAAGACATTTGATGTTCCAGGCAAGGCCGCTACAGCCTCTTTATCTTTGCTGCATTCCTCACAGGGATCTCGTTCAGTGGCTGATTATGCTATTGAATTTAAAACCATTGCGGCTGAAGTTAATTGGTCCAACGAAGCTTTGATTGCTGCTTTCTACGATGGACTGTCTGAAAGATTAAAGGATGAGTTATCCACTAGAGACCAACCAAGTGATTTGGGGGATTTCATATCCTTGGCTCTCAGACTTGATAACCGTATCAGAGAGAGACTATCTCAAAGAGCCAAGAGATGGGAGTGGAATTTCTATCGTTTTCCTCAAGCTGTACATACCTCTGGGCCTTCTACCCCTGCTCCTCATCCTGAAGAACCGATGCAATTGGGGGCTACTAAATTAACCCCGGCTGAAAAGAACCCTCATAGGACTGAAGGACTCTGTCTTCATTGTTGACGCAAAGTTCACTTAGTTAATTCCTGCCCTAATAGGCCGTAAAACTCTCACACCCAGTTCAATTGAAGGGGTCTGCAGGTTCTTTTATTGATCAAGCCTTCGTCCTCTTGCATCAGATTCCACTTTTCAAGATATTCCCACCTATTGCTATTACAGCCATTGACGGTAAACCTTCATCCATCCTTTATCACTCAACAAACGTCTCCATTGTTGCTTTCGGTGGGATTATTGCATCAGGAATCCTTGAACTTTCATGTTATCTCGTCTCCTCGATGTCCTGTCGTTCTAGGTCTTCCCTCGCTACGGGCCCATAATCCTGTCATTAAATGGCAGTCCGGGAGACATTATTTCATGGGGTCCGTCTTGCTCTAAACATTGCCTGTCTTCCGTGGTATCTAATAATACCTCCATCTCCGCTTTCTCCACAGCAGCCTTACCCTGTGCTTATCAAGCATTTCAAGATGTTTTTGACAAAAGACAAGCGGAGGATCTTCCTCCCCACCGTCCTTATGATTGTCCTATAGACATTCTACCTGGCACTATACCTCCAAGGGGACATACATATCCTTTGTCGTTACCTGAATCCAAGGCATTGGAAGAATATATCAAAGATAACCTGAAGAGGGAGTTTATTCACCAGCTGGGCCAGGATTCTTCTTTATTGCCAAAAAAGACGGAGGCCAGAGACCTTGCATCAATTATAGAGGACTTAATCTTATTACCATTAAAAATAAATACCCTTTGCCACTCATTCCCGAATTATTTGATCGTCTCTGGGGGTCTACTGTAGTCACCAAATTAGATCTCAGAGGGGCATATAATTTGATACGTATCCGGGACATGAGTGGAAGACGGCGTTCAACACTCGCATGGGTCACTACGAATATACAGTTATGCCTTTTGGGTTGTGCAATGCACCAGCTGTCTTTCAAGAATTCATTAATGATATCTTCCGGGACATCTCTTTGCAATTTGTCATCGTATATCTGGATGACATACTGATTCACACTGCTGATTTAAAATCTCATCGTAATCATGTTCGTATCGTTTTGCAGAGGTTGCATCAGAATCAACTATACGCTAAGCTCGAGAAATGTGTGTCTGAAGCTTCCAAAGTCTCCTTCTTAGGATTTATAATATCAGCATCTGGATTTGAGATGGACCCCAAGAAACTTTCTGCAATCTCGGATTGGCCTCCACCTCGTGCTTTAAAGCCCCTCCAAAGGTTTCTTGAGTTTGCCAATTATTACAGAAAATTAATTTGTGACTTCTCCAAAATTGTGGCTCTCCTCACTAGGTGCGGACTGTCAAAATTGGTCTGGAGAAGCTAAACAGGCATTTGCTCAATTGAAAGTCGCCTTCGCCACAGCCCCAGTATTGAGGCACCCAGATGTATCTAAACCTTTTGTGATTGAAGTGGATGCCTCCGAAATAGATGTTGGTGCTGTGCTTTCCCAAAGAAAGGAGTTTAATGATAAGCTCCACCCATGTGCATATTTTTCAAAAAAAATTCTCCCCTGCTGAAGTCAATTACGATGTGGGCAATCATGAATTGTTGGGCATAATTACGGCCTTACAGAAATGGAGGCATTTATTAGAGGGGGCCAGGAATCCCATCACCATCTTAACTGACCACAAGAATATCAGAAAAGCCAGAAGATGACAAGAGTTAACTCTCGGCAAGCCAGATGATCTATATGTCTTTCCAGGTTCCAGTTCGTTATATCTCACCGTCCAGGTTCCAAGAATATCAAAGCTGACAATCTTTTCCAGTTTGCTTTTTGGCCTCTTCTTGACTTAAGAATAAGGTTACATATAGGTCTTCATGTGACTGGTGAATCAATGATACTTTATTGGCATGAATAAAGTAAAAAAAGTAATAAAATAATATGTTAACTTTATCTCTTTCATCAATAATTCGACTTTTTTCCCTACTTTATTTTTTTAGGCTTACGGTATTTGTTGCTTCTCCACACTGAGTTAAGCACTATGATCACTATCTCTTTTTGTACATATACCAGGAGCTGTAAATTCAGACCTAAAGTACAATGTGTGTGGGAAAAATGGAAAAAGTTAAAATACTAGCATTGAAATACCCTGGGGTGTCTAGTTTTCAAAGATATATAGTTTGGTAAATTGCATTGACCAGTTTCAAAGATGTCTCAAATAGGACATGGACTCTGGATGACCAGTTTTTTTAAAAAATGAATCAGGATAAATATTAGAATCTATTCAGCAGGTTTTGTCATTAGCTTTTGTAGTAGACTTTTTTTATTCAAAGTAATAAAGTTTAATAATAAAGTAGATGAAAATTATTATATGTAAAGAAAGTCATTCTTCTCCTGAAAAAATATATAATTTGTGTGGGTAAGATAAATGAAAGTGAAGAAAATTACAGCAATAAACAATGTCAAAACAGCTTTTGTCCTGAAGGGTATAAAATACACTCTAGTCAGGAAGGGGTTTAAGTGGTTACAAAGTACTTAAAAATGTGCTAAAGTGTCCTTTCTCCAGTGTTTTAATGTTTACCTATATTCACAAGGTTTTATCTAGTTGCGTCAGTTTAGTATAATATGTCACTTTACAGATTATTGGACAATGAGATGTTCACATCTGGCACACTTTTGCTGAAAAGAAAAAGTGGATTTGTAAGTACAAGTAAGTACAGTAAGTATTAAACTTGTGCATACAGTTTTGTACAAATTAAAAATTTACAGAATTTTGGTAATTTAGCAATTTGTATAAAACCCTGAAAACAAGGCCAGACCCCCCCATCAGAGGAAAACAAAGCAAAAAGCTCTTAATTGTGCAATATGGCTGCTCTTGCAGTGACGTTCTCTCCCAGCAAGTGTCGCCATTTTCGCGGAAGTTCCCACAGGATTATGTCTGCAGAGATGCGGACGAAGATAAAAGATAGCATGGGGGCACAAATTAAACGTTTTGCACGTCTATTATTTAGTATTTCTGGATGAAATAACAATTGTATACAATATATTAAGACTTTTTTTAAAATTGCCTGTTTCATGTGTTTGTATAAATCAACAAAACAATGGCGATTTCCAACGAAACAAATGAAAATTAAATGCTGAAAGTGCTGAAAATTAATTAGGATTCATCCATTCATTGCCACTTGCCATTGTTTTATTTCTCACTCTGGATTGTCTCTTCTGGTTTCGAGCTCTGGCCTTGGATACAGACAACAACCTTATTTTCCATTTTGCTTACTTGAATCGGATTCCTTTGAATTTGATCTTTAGCCTGGACTTATTTTCTTTCTTACTGGTTTCTCTTCTGTACTGTGTATGACCTTGTACAGTGCTTGTTGTCAGCTATCCTATCTCTGTTGGTCTTCCTGGTGCCTACCCTGCCAGCTTTCTGCTGTTTGCCAGCACCCGGTGCAGTCTGCTATGTGCTCCTGGCTTATCCTGAAGATGGCACCAAAAAGGAAGACTAAGGCTGCAGCAAACACAAGATTCTGGGGCAGGACCTGTCCCTGCACAGAGACTCATGTGGGACACTTTAACCACAGTTGTGGCACCATCACATTTAACATTACATACTCAGTTAAAAGGCCTTGTGCATACTGTTGGATTTGAGACACATCTGACTGGTGGCGTTAAGATGACTACCAGCTAGCTCGGCAGCCAACACTACAGAAATCATTTTTTTGGAGAGAGTACTCCAGTATGTCATAAGGTATGTGGTATTGTCAGTCTGGGCCTTGAACCAAGTTCACTCTGAACTGGATTTTGAGTCTTGTTTATTAACCTTGGATTACCTCCTTTGTACCTAAATTTGGAATATCAGCTTTGCTTCATCTCTGTGCTGAATCCCAGTACTCTGTATTCTGGACTTCATTCCCAAAAGTGAGCCTAACAGTTGCATACCCTATTTGCTTGATTTATAAAACGACCCTGATTATAAGATGACCCCCCCCCCCAAATTTGAACCATTAATTTAGAGAAAAAAGAAAAAGCCAGAATATAAGACTACCCTATTGGGAACAAGGTTTTACTAGTAAATATTCATCCACATGTAAACATTTTTTTTATTATTTAACAAAAACTATGACTGAGAAAAATTCTTTTTTTGTTTTTATTTCCTTTTATTTGCCAACCTTCTCCCCAGTTATGCACCCACAGGTATGCACATCTGTCACCAGGCTTGCTACTCTGCCCCAGATATGTCTTCTACCCCCTTATATGCCACTTTGCCTCCCTAATGTGCCACTGTGCCCCTAGATATGCCTTATAGCCCCTATATGCCACTCTGCTCCCAGATAAGCCTTATACCCCTATATGCCACTCTACCACCCAGATATGCCTTATACCCCACTATATGCCACTCTCCCTCCCTCGTATGCCACTCTGCCCTCCAAAAAATACATTATACCCCCTATATGCCCCCCCCAGACTTAATAATGCATCCCTAGACTTGTCCCCCGTGCTCCAGACTTCCTAATGTTTAATTGGGACAGTCGGTGGACATCTGCGCAATGCGCATAGACAACCTTCGCTTCTGCCCAGCACTTTCGCCGGGCTTCTATGACTAAGCACCGGAAGGTCCTGTCATGCTGGCACTCCATCATAAAAGCCCCAGCATAAGTGCGCGTAGCGCACAGATGTTCACTGGCTTCCAGACAGGAGGATATAGGTCCCCTGCAGCGCTGCGGGGGATCCTCCTCTCTGGCCGATTATAAGATGACCTTGATTATAAGATGAGGGGTAGTTTTTTGAGTGTTTGCTCTGAAAAAAAACTCTTCTTATGTTCGAGCAAATACGTTAGTTAAGTTGTAGGTTAAATGTAAGTGCTTCTTGTGCAGTCACTTAAGGTGAATTTGGAAAGAATATTGTCTGCGAAACCTTGTTTGAGATACAATATTATAGACATCCGCATTGGAATTCGAAAAAAATAAAATTTTAACAAAATTTGGCAGAGGTTTGAATTTGCATTTTGTTTTTTTTGTTTTTTTAACTCCCACACATACTCTCTCTTCCTCAATGTCTCCGTCAACCACTTCCGTGTCTCTCCTTTTCTGCAGCTCTACTTCTTGTCTTGCCTCCTCTTGTTCCTCTGCCTTCTAACCTTGCCAGCGGTAGCACTTCCGCAAAAGGGTAGAGCCTTCATGCACACCCTCTTCCCCTGGGGCGCATCATTGCTCCTCTCTTTTTTGCGGGAGTAAGCCAACAGGCCGGAATAATGCAGATGGATCTGTGGAGAAAGATAATCACTTCTGCACCTTTCTTTCTCTGCAAATTCAAAGAAGAATTCAAAGGACAGAAAAAAAATGTTGCAAATAAAAATATATAATTACATAGCATGAAATGCGTTATAACCTTGAACTAAATTCCACAATTTAAAAAAGTACAACATCAATTTGTTTTATGATAGATTTCCTTTAAAGTAATCATTTAGAACTAGAAGTCTGTTATCTGTAATAGTAGTAAAGGATATTGCAGTAAGAATACCATAATAAAACATAAGTCATAATAAGGCATTCACTCTCTCAGCATTAAATTGAAATTTTCAATAAAAATGCACTTATCACTGTGTTCTTAAAAATGAAAAAAGCATGCCTTTTTATGGGTGTTTTAGAAAGAAGTGCCAATATTTGCTTTGTCTGGAAATTCGTTTTGTGAGTTGCTTGGCCCTTGATTGATGAGTAGCTCAAGGATAACATTTTGAAAGGTGCTTTAAGGAGCAATTATTTTTTGACATATGAACATCTGCAAACAATTTAGGATTAAACAGTAACTATAAAACAAGTTCGCTCATAGTGCATCTCACAAGTAGACAGAAGTTATAGTGTCGGGAGATAAACTACATCTTATATTCTGTTTTATTGATTTATTTATTTTATCATTTTAAGAATACAATAGAAAACCTTAGGTGAGTGATAAGGAAGCAATATTTTATCTATTTTTTTCACTTCCCCCTGCTTAAAAAATCAAATAAATGAATGGAATTGTCAAGGTCATTTTTTGTCTTTCAAAAGATTTTGTTCAAATGTCCATAGTCAAGCAAGTAAAGTAACTTTGTAGTTTTTTGGAAGAAAGAAGCAAAGATCAACGTTAACAGATTGCACAGCGCTGCAAGTGATTCTGGTAGAAGGTTTTAAAAGGGTTAATTGCTGTCAGGATCAAGGTGAGGAACCCGATGCAGGAAACACAGCGAAGCCCGAAATCAAGCCAAAGGGTCAGGATTGGAGATTGCAACATTATTATTTAATCAAGCCAGAGGGTCAGGATTGGAGACAGCAGTATAATCGGTAACAATAGCCAGAGGGTTAGGATTGGAGACAGCAGCGTAATCGGTAACAATAGCCAGAGGGTAAATAACAGGAATCAGGAGCAACAAGTAATAGCTCTGTACGGCACAATAACTGAGCACTGAATGATTTTTAAATCTACCACCAGGGGTCGCCCTGCCCCCTGTACGTGGTGCGCTTTCCCCCCCTTCTGCATTCTGGAGTGAATAAGGAGAGCTGGGGGCGCGCACGTGCTCTCTGAGACAGGCATCATGGCAGGAGCAGTGATGGCGGTGGGAGCAGAGGTGTGGGAACTGGTACCCGTAGTCAGCAGGTACTCAGGTGAGTGACTGCGCTGGGGGGTTCTCCGTGGACCCTGACAGTACCCACCCTGAGGGGAGGCCTTCCGACTCTAGAACGTCCTGGACGGCCTGGATGATGACAATGGAAAGCAGAGATCAGGTTGGGAGCATGCACTTTGTCAGCTGATGAATCTTCATTGGGGTCATACCCTTTCCAGCGAATCAGATATTGTAGGCGACCGTAATGTCGTCGTGAGTCCAGAATCTCCTCAACCTCATATTCTTCAACGTCATCAAACAGGACAGGAGCGGGAGGATCAGGCCGTCGGTTAGGAAAGGGGTACTCCTTCCATCGTTTTAGGAGACATACATGAAAGACGAGGTGACCAGACATTGTGTTAGGTACCGTATTTGCTCGATTATAAGACGAGGTTTTTTCCAGAGCAAATGCTCTGAAAAATACCCCTCGTCTTATAATCGGGGTCGTCTTCTCAGACCCCCCAAAAAATGTCTGCTGGGGCCATGCTGCTTACCGGTCGCGAGCAGCGTCTCTTCTGTTAGAAGCAGGAGGACAGGAAGCTTGCAGCGTCCTCACAGAACTCTATCTCCCCCCTCCCTCCTCTGGGGGCGGGGCCAGAGAAGTTGCTGTACAGCCGGTCCCCTGCAGAAGTCTTCGAGTGAGAGATCTGCAGTTCAGGTAAGGGGGTGGGGGAGGGTTTTTGGGTAAGTGTGTGAATGTGTGATGTGTGTGATTAATGGAATGAATGAGTATTTAAATGTTTGTGAATGAGTGTGTGTGTGATAGCATGGATGTGTAAGGGGGGTGGGGGTTGTAGCATGGCATAGGGAGGCTGTAATCCCACTACTATCATCCCCAGGTCCCAGCATGTACTGGCTGCCTTGGATTGATAGGAGTGTGATTGCTGTTAGCAGTTTGATATATATAATCACACTCCTATCAAGCCAAGGCAGCCAGTACATGCTGGGTTAAAAGGCATATCATGGGGCTGAGTGGCATATAGGGGGTTAAAATGCATTTCTGGACCTCCAGAAATGCATTTTAACCCCCTATATGCCACTCAGCCCCATGATATGCCTTTTAACCCCCTATATGCCAGAGTGGCATATAGGGGTATAAGGCATATCATGGGGCAGAGTGGCAAATAGGGGGGTATAAAGCATTTCTGGGGGCAGAGTGGCATAACTGGGGGGGGCAGGTTGGCAAATAAAAGGAAATTTAAAAAATA
The DNA here is from genome assembly GCA_009364415.1 of Spea multiplicata. Classification (NCBI taxonomy): domain Eukaryota; kingdom Metazoa; phylum Chordata; class Amphibia; order Anura; family Pelobatidae; genus Spea; species Spea multiplicata. The sequence goes on from VKOC01047422.1 coordinate 16,239, forward strand.
TATTTTTCTCAATCATAGCTTTTATTAAACATGAAAAAATAATTTACATGAATTAATATTTACTGGTAAAACTTTTTTCCTATAGGGTCGTCTTATATTCAGGCTTTTTGTTTTTTTCCTAAATTAATATTTTGATTTTGGGGGGTCGTCTTATAATCGGGGTCGTCTTATAATCGAGCAAATACGGTATATTAAGGACTTCATTATCCAAACAATGACAGACCAGAGATCAATATATTGAATTCTGGAATGATTCCCAACAATATGAAATGACAAGAAATACAAAGTGCTTCATGTATATTTCAGCCTCAATAGAAACTCACTGGAAATTGAGAAAATTTGTTATAGAATCTAACAAAAAGACTAAAGTAGTTCAATTTAGAATTCAGATATTTTGTAAGGGATAGTACTTGAGAAAGTCTGACAATAAAAGCATAGTACTGGCTCCATAATATACCTATCCTATAATTTTATTTTACAAATAGAAACTGTTTGATGACTCAATATTTGGTTGTCCTTATTTTCAGTAATACTTCTTTTTCTCTTACATTATAATTCATGAGGGATATTTAAAAAAAAAACAAGTTAATAAACTCTGGCTTTTATAAACTTTTGTCTTCCACAGAATCCTGAGGCATAAATCATCAACGTTTCATATGTATTTTGGGAGATAACTGCTATCTTGGTTTACGGATTTTATTTCTGTTCATTTAGCATGCATTACTTTATGATATATTTCAAAAGAGAACTTTTGAAATGATTTTATGATGTAAGAATAAATGAAAGTCAACTCAGGGTAAGGCTGGATATCAGATGCTAATTACAGTTCAAGTATAACACGTCACCCTTAATTGCGGGCATCTGCACTTCCAATTAATTTCAAATTAATCACTAGATTCAGTTATTTCTGGAACAGATTTTGTATTTCTTGGTTCTGAAAGAAAATGTGTAGGTACTTTATTTAAATTATTGAATACATATTGGTTTGCTGCGTATTGTGATTCGAAAGTGTGCGAGTAGGCCAAAGAACAATGAGAACTGCATAACATCATTACTCTACCACCAATAGCAGCAAAGATACAAACATGAAAATCAAAATGTATACCCAATCAACATAAAACAGGGACTATAAAGCCTGAAGATAGCCACTCCCCTTCTTTGCTGCTTCCACCAATTTCCCTATATTGATTGGGCCTGAATATAGGCCGCACTTTTTCCCCCACTTTAGGTCTTTAATGTTGGGGTACAGCCTACATTCGGGGTTTATTGAGGGATGTGCAATTCGTATCGCCTAAAGCCCGGGGCATGCAGATCCAGGCGCCGGACAGGTGTTTTATTTTTCTCTTTCATTTATCCCTGCAGCGGGTGAGCAGCAGGGTTAGGATCCAAATCCCCCGCAGTGCTGCAAACTCCATTGCCGGCACTTCAGCCAGGGCTTATATGGTGGAACACGGGCGTGACATAACCTTCCGGTGCTCCACCATAGAAGCCCCGGCGGGAGTGCCACCCTGGTGTCTAGCGGGGCCAGCCTGTGGACGTCTGCACGATACGCGCAGACAACCTCCGCTGCCAGTACTTCTGCTGGGCTTCTATGACGGAAGTTGTCTACACACAAGTCCCTGTTTTATGTTGATTGGGTATATATTTTGCTGCTATTGGTGGTAGAGTAAATATGTTATGCAAGTTATTTGCTTCCTGTCTTTATTAAGTGGTAGATTATATATGTACCAAGGCTATTATATTCTCTAATTTTCAAGTACTCACCAATCTCTGTCCAGGACCATCACAGTCTATGTGTGGTGGTATGTACAACTGCCAGCGGAGATCTATAGCTAAATGCTTGTTTGTGGACTGCAAACCACCTGCTGAAATATGATACCATATCCGGACCCCTATTACATATAACTACTTGAAACCATGAATTATATTGTATTAATTAACCATATTCTGTGTTTTTCTATCTTAATTGTAATGTGTGACGTGTGAAAGTGGTAAAGGTTGGAATTAAGTTATTGCTGGAATTCAGTTAATGCATGAATTAAGCATATGCTGTGAACAATTTCTCAAGGTTCTTTTTCAATAATATATGCTGTACTAAACAAACACATACTAGTCCAGTAATTGTATTATTGTCCATGAAATATGTAAATTGACTTTAATGAATATATA
>VKOC01047423.1:0-14345 GCA_009364415.1 Spea multiplicata
AGAGACAGCTCCTCACCTGTTGTCTCTGTTAGTCAATTTGTAATGTTACATACTACTCGTTATGTCCTGTCTACCCATTGTACAGAGCTACGGAATTTGATGGTGCTATATAAAACATTAAATAATAATAATAATAAAAGCTGGATAAGATAAAATGGACAAATTCAGTGAGGCCCACAACAATCAAGTGGACTGCAAGAAGGCCCTGCAAGAAGATCACGAAAAACTTAAAGCAAAGTTTGCATCCATGAAAGAGTTGCAATCACTTCAATAACCCGCATGCCAGAGCTATTGAAGACTCCATTGGTACCCTACAACTGCCAGAATTCCTTCTACCCTACTTCAAAGCCCTGGTCCTGGACCTCTCTGACAAGGAGCTTACCCTAGATTGCACCCTTAGAATACGCAAGCCAAAGAACCCCCTTCTACATACTGCGCGCAATGTGATTACACCAATCCTCTTTTTCCAAAGAAAAAGATCACGTCAGCAGCCGAAACAACAGGGACATACCTTTCTGCTTACACACTTTCCAAGAGAAAAGCACTGCAGCTGATTACATCTGTTCCCAGACCAGGCAACATAGTCTACTGTTGGGGATTGCCCATCAAACTTTTAATCCAAATGACTAGATCCAAATCATCACAACAGTAACATGCAGTCACCTAGATGAAGCCTGCCACCTTGGAAATTCTATGTTTGCTAAAATGAAATGAGACTTTCGTCCATGTGGTCATTCTAGAGAAGAGAAGGGGACCCAGTGCCTCAAACCAAACCAAACTTTGTGGAGAGAAGATGATTGAAGGAGGAACCCACCATGCCTCCAGTTAGGATGCATTATGACAGACATATTACACTGCCTTAGAACCTCAAAGTCCGGAGTCTTCACAACCATCATCTACTTAACCTCATTACCAAGACTGGTAATTTAACAGATGAACAACAAGAAGGTAGGCCCACCTGTACCTACGAATCCACTTTATCACACACTTTAACTGTCAAGCAGCTCCCCCGGCCAAACCTCCATGTCAATAACTATTTTAACAACTATTCTTACAACAAATTTTGGAATCCACAACAGGACTAATCACTTGTTCGGACCATGCCCCAATTACCATCAAACTTCCACACTCCATCCCTCAACTGAGGCAATTTAGTCACAAACAATGTGGTAAAGGATTCCGTACCTTACCTCTGACACTGGTGATTGCAAAACACTTTGTCAACTATAAAAACTCCATGCAACCCCAGAAGGTTTTGACATATCTGCAGATCCCCTAGTACATCTATCTCTACATGCAAGGAAACCTTGATCACTCACAACAAACAATGAACTTGCCTCTGAATTATCTGAACAGTGTTGGAAGAAAGCCACTACAAACTGACTGAGAGCCTCAAAATGCAGTTATTATTGGAAGGTCCTCTTTAGATGATACATGTTTCTATCTAAACTGGCAGCAATATTCCCTAGCTGCAGCAACCTCTGTTGAAGATGTTCAGAGGATGAGGGCATCGTGGGCCACATTTGGTGGTGCTGCACTTGTCTAAACTCATTATAGACATTTTTGTCTCATAACTTCTTTCTTAGAAATTCCCCTCCAACCCTCTCTCAAGGTGGCTTTATGAGACATGCTTCCAAGGGCTTCAAATCGCATGGCACTGAAAAGATCCAGACCCTCAACACTCCTTCAGCTCAAAGAAGGACTCTAACGCTTAATTGAACGCTTAATACACATTTTGATCCATACAGATAGCCACACCAAAATTTAGGAACCATGGTCCCTGTTCACTCTTCTCCACTTGGAACACACCTGCTTCTTTCTAGCAGTAGTACGAGACGCATTTGGTTCTGACATTTGAACAGGTCGCTCCCCATCTTGCTCCTTTTCATTGCGTTTACACCTATGCCTTGACAGCAAATTGCCTTTAACATAAGCAGCTATTACAGTATGGGGTACTACGAATTACGAATGAGATTCCTAATTATATCTCCCATGAAAGAAAAGAAAAGTGTAGATCCATAATATGTTTGAACTGTCATATAGGAACCACTACCATTATTTATGCAGGTCAAAGTGAAACCACAGCTATATATCAACTGAACACGGGGTACCAAAGTGAACTAAGATGCCTATATGCCTATAAAATGGTAATCTTTAACTAAACAATGGGCTAAGTTATATGCATGTTTCTCATGAATATCTTTCAAATGCAATACTATCTGTGAGACCATTTACCAACCAGGTCACAAAAGCACACAACTCATATCAAGACATCAAGGCTGTCTAGACGATTGTAATGTGGTGATAGCTAAATACATACTTTATCTATATTGTAAATTATTAAGCCCTAACACCAAATATATGTGCTTACTGCTTAGCACTAAAACCTGGAGGAAGTCAGATGCAAAGGCATTCATGTTCTAGAGCCCTTCTACCAGAGTGGTCCCATGCTACACATATGCATGTCAAGGTTCTATAGAACCCGGAAACAAAGGTATAGTTATACCAATCAAACTGACGTGTGGATATGGAGCCATATTAGACAACACAGTTTGCTGAATTAATCACTTGAGGATTATAAAGTATTGGACTATTCAAGCAATAAATAAAGTATATCTCCCTATAAAACCTGACCTTGCTTCTATCTAATAATAATCATCTAGATAATAATTGAGAAGTGACTAATTAAATATTAGGGCTACACCTGAAGGGGTAACCCTCTAGTTAATGTGAAATTGATAGTGTTGGTATTATAGTTAATATTAAAATGTTTATTTGATATCAATGTAAAACAAAAGGAAAACAAACATGCAATTATCTCACAAGGCAATAATTAGTAGGTAGAAAATAATGCAATATAAAATATACAGATATACACCAAAACATTCACTTATGTGAAGCAAAGAATTTTCATGTTTAGGAAGCTTGTTCTTATAAAAAGGAATAGGTGTGAGAGCACATGCTATGAAATAGTTAAATGTGAACAACCGTAACAAGCCCATGCAAACTTTGTCTTGAAACATGCAGCTAATTTATGACTTGTCTGTGTGTGACCTCTGGCAAATAGATACATTTAAAATCACTGTAGTTCTAAATATGTTTTAAAGGAGCAAGATTTTAACTAGGCAATGTTTGGCAAAAGGTACACTCATTAAAAGACTACCCTTATTTACAATAGTGAAAGTACCATCTGTGAAAGAAATTGTGGGATCTTCTCACTACATGGCAGACCATATTGCCCATGTGAGCATTTGGCTTGAACTTATTTATTAGCCTTACGTGGATTCCATGCATACATGTATTTAAAAGTGATGAGGTTATGTATCAAAGTGTCCCGCCTGATAAACAATACACCCCAGGGCTGGATTCTATTACCTGAAAAAGTGTATCTGGTTTTCATCTTGAAGATTTCTATCATAGACAATTTTGGAGATAAAACCAGTGATAGATGCATTACAGGTAATGGAATCCAGACCCAAATTTATTATATAAGCAGTTATTCCATTTCATTTAATAGCTAAGATCAGGTATATTCCTGGCGACTGCATGCACAGGGCAAAATGATCTCAGTAAACTGATATAAACTTAGTTTCATATATATATATATATATATATTATCATAATATATTATATATATATATATAATATATATATATATATATTAGAAGTATTTCTATTGCAGGATCATATGAGCAAGAACTTTTTGAAACTACTGCTTATCTAAAGTCCATATGTTCCATTACTTTTTTCCTTTTTCTTTTGATGCAACGCATGTTACTGATACCTGTTCCTTTCTCAAAAAAAACATACTAATTAGATTTATCAAGCCACGGCTCTGCCTTGCATAACATATTGTCTGTTTCGCAAATTTGAACTTAGAAATGGTGTAAAATGACCCCAGTGTTTACTGTCTAGCTTTCTGCTAATTGTTGGTTTGCTTGCAAAATACAGATGCTCAGGTTCTCCTATAATTGTGTTATATGTGCCATCTAACATAATTGTGTTAAATATGCCATCTAGCAGCTAACAAGCTGCTTACCAAGTCCTTTGACATCTCTTCTTAAAATACTTCACCATATTATTTTTGTAGTTAACATTTCAATATTTAGCAGACACTACATTTCAGTTTTTGAAATTCAAAATTCTCCCTGTACTGTAAGTTTAAATTTAAATGTTTAAATTGGACTTTTAGTACAACTTGTGCACGTCTGCATCTTCCAGCATGCTTTCACTCGACCTTTAGTGAACAGACCCAAATATAGTATATCTGCTTTATACTACGGGGTTTACTATGGGTTCCAGATGGTGGAACAACAACCAGTCACCACATCAATTGCCCACCTCGATAACCTCCTTTTTCACAGGTTTCTCTTTTACAGTTTACAAAGTTATAGTAACCGCAGCAGCAAATATACATCCTCTCTATAAATTCTAAGCAAATGTCTCCAAAGCATGGCCCAAGACCTATCATCCACAGGTCCAAACTGCAAGCACGTACTTTGAGAGGAAGTACTGAAAAGGTAGACATTTTTATATTTGAGTAAAAAGTTATAGGATCCGATCCTCACAATTAAATGTTCTGTAAAAAGCTGTAAAGTACCATCAAATATAGCATAATAATTAATGTGAAAAAGATGTCCATGGTGTACAATGTGCTTACAGTAGTTTAAAAAGATGTTGTAATATTAGTTAACATCTGGTATAGATAAGAAAATCCATGAAACGCAATGGCTGAATGTCATGAATATGGTGTGAAAAGACTAGGTGAAAAGCAATACCATCAGAGATCATCTTCTACCATTTACCCCATCTGGTTTTACCCTCATCCAAGTTATGGGTCCGCATTCACTGTTGAGAATCTATTACAAGTATCTGAAAAAGCAGTCCCAATCTCCCAAAGATTGACATAAAAGCGCTAAAACATTTTACTTCAGTTAATTAATCGGAGCCAATATATTTCTGGTTCTTTTATCTCCTTTTCCCACTGGACTGTACGAGGGTAATGCTAATCAATGTTAAAAGTATCATATCTATATATTTACATACACACTGATGTGTATATGTATATTTTCATACAAACACATGATTTATATGTGCAAGTAAGTGTAATTCATTTCTCCATACTTTTCTTCCATAGTTTTTTGCGCAATTGCACAAAATCAATGTTATTAGAGCCTGCACCTGCAAATTGATCTCAACACTTCATAGTGTGATATGAAAACTGGAACATTTATAGTATGTAATAAATAAAAAGAATCCTCGCAAATACAAAACATACCGGTTTGTTGGCAAATACTAGAAAACTTGGCAGGTTCTGATTTCATTTTATACACCACAATGTGATTCATCTGCAATGCATTCTTTTATTAAGCAAAGCAAGTTACTCATTATATAAGACAGCAATAACATGTGGATTTGGTTAAGGAAGTAGTCCGGCATACTTGACAATTTTTAGGTTAATTTGCAAAGTATGCAAGACCAACGTTTAAAAATAAAGCTGGCATTGTCCCAGTTTTTGCAGTTAGTGTGGTAGACATAAACTGATATCTCAAAGCAAAGGTCAAGGGTTTAAGGCATCGAAAAGATTAAAGCAATTTTCTTTTGCTTAAAAGTGACAACCAAGCTACTAGGAAAAACATGTTTCAGTCATTCCACATGGCGGCTGATGCCTAAATGCTCAAAATCTTTTCAATGTATACATTTTTTTCAGAACTTTTAATTCTTTCAGTTTGATTCTTTGAAGTATCTATGCAAATAGATATGAAAATAGAAGCAAAGCACCGTAAATTCATTTTAGGAAATAAAACTCAAGAATGCAACACAATCAAAACTGTGCAGAATAGGTTACATTTTTGAAAGCAGTCAGTTTTGTTGATTTTGTTAGGTATTAAGTCCTTTACATAAAATGTAAGAATTTTAACAGTGATATAATTTAAGTATAGCTTTGTAAATACTTCCTTTACATCATGGTTTCTTGACAAACATAAAAGCTGAACTTCTTATTACAAAAGAAATTGTAACATTTGTGGTTTCATTTTATTATATTGTTTGAATGCAGTTGACAAAGCACCACACTGGAATGTTTCCTAGAGAATGCCTTTTACCTTCTATTACCCTGGTCTTGGCAAAGAACAATGGTAGAAAGCAAGGAAGTAGTAATGTGAAAGATCTGTATTTGAGAAAAACAGTGACCCATTTAAAAATTGATGTCATCAGGATGTGTCTTTTGACACAGTGTTCTATTTTTATACTTATGAGTCCTCTAAGAAACATTTTGTTATACAACAAGTCTGCTAAACCAAGAGTGCAATATCCTTTTACATAAGCAGATAACTGAAAAAAGTCCAATATAACAAAACATAATGAATGCTGAGATATATATAGTGAAAAGCACATACATTAATCTTAGGTGTGCTATTAGCATGTCTGTCTCATTATATATATAGTATTTCCCATGTTTAAATATCCATTTATGGTCAGATAACCCTGAAAGAATATTGACAAACACGGCTTAAAAGTATTAACATCCTAATAGCCAAAGCCCTTAAGGAGATGTTATGCAGCAGATATAATCTGTACAAAAGTCATAGGGTCTTCATGAATGTCTACCAAGCCCACTTGAGTAAATGATGGTAAGAGGCATTGTGCATTGACCCATCCAGGTGTGATTGATCAGGAAATCCAAGTAACCAGGGTCATTGCTAGGTCTCCAAAAGACTTGGGTGTGGTATACAAACTGTTGATACATACATATATATATATATATATATATATATATATATATATATATATATAGACAGATAGATAGATACATAGATAGATATACATACATACAAATATCTGCAAGGTATTTTCAAATTAATGAAATTCTGTGAAATATGCAATCGAGTCTACCTGCTTTAGACACCCCATTTTAAATACTTATAACTATTATATGTACATAAGGACTTCCCCCAGCACTCAAATTGCATTCAATGGAATTTGCCCCAGCGCCCAGATTGCTTTCACGTGACTTGCCCTGATTGTATCAACAGGACTTACCCCACACCCAGATTGCACCCACGGTGGTCTCCTATCAGAGTTTCAGGTGCGCTCTTAGTCAGGGCTCCTCTCAGTCTGACTCAGGCACAACATTTATACAATCTATATCCCATAGGCCCAAAACACTAATAGATAGACTATATCAAAATACACACATATACTCTATTCTTACAAATGCGTGCCCATAAACACACTTACTTGCCCATAAGCACATGCATAAACACACGCACATTCACGATTGCCCTTACACATAAACATCCCGGCTTACACTCGGCCTTGCATACACACACATATAAACACTTTCTAAACACGAGAGCCCTGCTCTCCCTTCTCTCATTATCTCTTCTCTTTCTCGTTACCCCATGTTGTTCCCTTTTCTTTTTGACTCTCCCTTTCTATTTCTTTTTTACTCAGCTCTCCCTTTGCTCAATTTTTCTTTATATTTCCCCCTTTTCTTTGATCAACCTTCTTATTATCTCCTCTTTCTTTTTGTCCCTCCTTTCTATCTCTCCCCTTTCTGTTTATTACTTTCCTTTCTTTAGCTCTCTTTGTTTCTGTCTTCCCCCTTTTCATTATCTCTCATCCTCTTTCTCTCCTCTTTCTCTTTATCACACATACTCTTTCTCTCCCCCTACCTCTGCCTTCTCTCTTTTATTTCTCGCCTTTTTTTTGATTCTCTCTTTCCCATTGTATGCCCTCTTTTTATTTATTTCATATTTTCCATATCTCTTTATCACTCTTCCTATTTTACTTATATCTCCCTTTTCTCCCTCCCCATTCTATTATCCCTTTTCCTCCCCATTATCACTTCCTATCTCTCCATCTCTCCTTTCTCTTCATCGTTCATTATCTTTCTCCTCCTCTTTATCTCAATATCCCTTTTTTCTTTATCTCATCTCCTTTGTCTTAATTTTTCCTCCGTCTCATTGCTACTCTTATTTCTCCCTATCTCTCCTCTTATTCATTATTGTATTTGGGATTTCCCATCTTTCTCGTGTCTCTCTTTTTTTTTTTTACACACACTCTCACATTTGCTTACACATTCATGCCAACACACATGCACTCATACTCACTAACACGCAGTTGCACATACATGCCTGTGCTCACGCACACACACATCTGTGCAAACACATACACACATACAAGTCCAAAGAAATTTGCTTTGGCCCGGCATGGGAGGCAATTGGGGCACCCGGGGGGGAATCCCCCATGCACACCACTGGTAATGAACACTGGCATATGACATAACATCCCTGCGCTCTGCCTTAATAGCCGGTGCTTCAAGTGGGAGCATGGAGACAGAGGTCAGTATAGAGACAGACCTTGTACTCCCTTTATTAAGAACCTGTTATAGGGAGATCTATGATCTGCTCAACAGGTCCATAGCCCTGAATGAAGACTCTGGGGCTAAAGTATACATACTCACCTCATCTGCAGCATGCAGCCAGTGCCTGGATATGCCCAACTTCATGCTGCTCCATGATCACCAGTTCAGCCCTGCTGTTAAATTCTCTGATTTTCTCTGACTTCTTGCACATCTACCTTAAGCAATGAACTTTGACATTATTTGTTCCTTTCCTAAAAATAAGACAAGCATGTATAATTGGCTTTGCTTGTACTGACAAACATATATTTAAAAACAACCAAACTCATAATGAAAGTTACTCTTATGTAAGAAACATTCTTTTTCCCAAATCAAGGAATCTGATTTTCCAATTAATTTTTAAAAATACTTATTACCATTTAAATGAGTAAGCCCTAGGAAATAATCAGTATTAATTTGTATCCTAGTCAACATGTCCTACTAAAATGTAAGCTGCAGTGTATGGTTCACTTCCGCATGATTGATTTTTATAAAAGCTGAAACATTGGGTTTAGTTACAGTAGGTGCCAGTGAGCTCCTAGACTTGCTCCAGGTCAAAGAAGCGTTATGCAACCATAAGTAATTTTCTGGCTTTTCAGATTATATGGCTTTGTTGAACTTGTGTTGTCACTATACATATACATTTTTCTTTAGAAAATGTGACATTTTCTAGTTTGCACGATTCCAGAAGTTAGAACACGTATTCCCTCTTGCTGTAAAAACTACAAAGGTAAAAGTGTGTTTTGGAAGAAAAATCAAATTTAAGTTAATGTATTTAATTATACAATGTAGCTATAGACTCAACTACATTATATGTTATTATATGTTATTTCTTATATATATTTGTACCTGTCCTGCTCAATGTGATTGATATCCCAAATAGTCAGAGGTCCATACAAAGAAGACAGTAGGTCTCTAACAGTGGTTTGGCTCTGGGCAGAGACACTTTTTATACTACTTGTAGATTTAGTTTCTTAACAGGAAACAACAGAGCATTACAGATTTCCTTAACTAGTGGAATTGATATTGTACTGCAACTAATCTTCTGCACCAGGATTTTTAAAGGAAATAGTATATAGATATCTAGGAGAGCGTGCATTTAAAAACATTTTTTAAGTCCCTCAGATTTCTAATGTGCAGCTAAGAACTTTATATTATATAGATTATTTAATCTCGTATATTAAGACGCTGTTCTTAGTACATGACCTTGATTGTGTTGCCCAGTGAAATAATTTTGAATTATTGTCCCTCGACTGTAATGACCTTCAAGTAGAATACATGTGGAAAAATAATCAAGTTGTGTACATAACTTGGATAACACAAGCTTTAAGCCCATCATACATGGCAACCTAAATGATCGTGCATTAGATGTCCTGCAACTATTCTGTATTTAAGATTAAACAAATCATACTTGTAAAATGGAAAAGTCTATCCTATAAACTGCTCTCTCTTAAATGAAATGTAAGATCTAATTGTACACATTGTTAGAATTACGCATCTGAAATTGCAATTACTTATCTACTTATTTACCTGTCGTTTTATTAATTTTAAACATGTGTGTTTCCCTTTTGCCATATATTAATATATTAATGGTAAGCAAATAATTTTAATTCCAAAATGTTGCAACTGTGGCAGTGTTTACAGAATGTGCTCTCGTAATGTTGCACAATTCAAAATGTAATGTTACGGGGATCCCATACCTTTATCAGGCTTATTAGTCCTTCTATTTTTGTTCTTTTTTTAGATGTCACTGCTGACGTGCATTGATCCTGTAGCAAAATCTCAAGGCCAAATGTGGTTTTCAGGAAACATAATAATAGGCATTTTTGTACAGCTGGATTACTTGGAAACAACATAAGTTTTCTAGAACCATAGCAACCATAAACCTACACACACTCAATACTATAGGTGGAAGGTCACAGTTTCAGCCCTGGCAAATCTTTACAGTAAATTACTTGTTCCTGGATTTGAGTTTCTACCAGGTTATTCAGCACAGCAGGGAAATGCTGGGTAGACCTAGTAATGGCTACAAAGTACTTTTTGTTTCCTTATGTTATATAATCATGGACATGGTATCCTGTCTACAAGGCCATACCTATATTGACCTCATTATGTACCCTTCCTATTAGTTTACAGAATCTTAATTAGAATGGGAATTAGAATGTGAATGAGTTTGGACTTGTTTGGGCCAACCTAGCATAGGTGCATTCGGCATAGCAGAAAACAAAATCTTCAATAATGACTTAAATATATAGATTCCTATTACAGAAGTATTTTTGTTTTACTGTTAGCATGCCCTGACACGAGGAAAGGAGTGGAGCAATGATTGGGCTCTTTAAACAGTGGGATGGAAAATTAGATGGGAAACTTTTTTTGGTTGCCTCAAAAAGATTTAAAAAAAACCAAACAAACAACCTTGATCCGTAACAAAACCAATTTCCTCTAATATTCCCTGTATAGTGTTTTATGTTCGTCATCAGACCAGCAAGAATTATTTCTAAGTCTAAAGATCGTCAATACAGGAAAGAAACATCCTGCGTCTTCAAACAGCATTCATTATATTCTGCAAGTGTTCAGAGCTTAATCCCAATTTTTGGCTGTTTGACATTGCAGGCACACCCACACGTCTCATTTGAACACATGTCCAAACCCTACACGTGTTCTTTAAAGGCAAGTGAGGGAAAAAATTCTGAGTGATCAAAAAAAAAAAAGAAATGAACAAAATGAAAACAGCTAAATTAAGGAAATAGTTTATGTTGCCACAGTATAAACAGATTGAAACAATTGTATGAAATATTTGATATCCTAATATCACATTGTTACACAAGGTTCAGTAACATTGAAAGAATTTGCCTTGGGACTAGAAAAATGCACCGAACAGCAAATGTATAAACTATTATTATTTTTTAATCTTAAACCTTTTAAGATACCTAGTAGATTACTTGCAGAACCACATCACAAGGAAAATATTCATCTCTGTTCAAGTTTATACAACCGTGAAAGTAAACAGTAATTAAAATAAAAGTAAGAATAATCAGAGAAAAAAAATTGTTTTATAATTATTATTTTTTTTTAAATGTCAAATTCTTTGTTTGCAAGCTATTGTTTCTTTCAATATGCTACTTAACCACGTGAATGCCAGAGTATTTAGCTATGTTCATGCAGAATCAGCACTTAAAACATAACAATTACAATATAACAAGAACACATGGGAAGAACAAGATGAGCTACAAATAAATATAACAGAGTATTTAGAGTCTATTTACTGTCTCAATGAAAAAAAGATCTTACTGCCTCTCACTACACATAATAGAGTTTCATGGAAAATTATAAGAATGGTGTACTTTTCCGGTGCGATGAAAGTTTAGGGAAGTAAACTTTAAACAAGAAATAATTCCATGAATGTTAAAGCAGAAAGATATAGTGAAGGGTTTACTAGCCTAAGCCTAAAGTTTAGAACTGTGCCTAACCTTCTCACTCTGGTCATGGTTGGCCTAACAGTCTCTAGCTCTCTTGGTGAACTATGTCTTAAGCACTTAACTAAATCATGCACTTGCTCCTTAACAAAGGCAACATCAGGACAAATGTTCATTTTTTTGTCTTTCTTGAACCATAATTTCCCAGCTGAATTTCCCAAGCTAAAATCCCAGCTCTCCACAACTGCCTAACATCATGATCAAACATCATTATATCTGGTGTCTGACGTCTGGGCACTCAGAGTAATGTTGTGTGACTATCTGGTTTATCTTTTAAAAAAAAAGTTCAAACCTCCCACTTTAAAAGACATCTAAAAGTTCTAAACCATGTGAGACAAAACGGCAATAGACATATCAGTTCCTAACATCTAAATTAATTTCTAAGTCAATTCCATTAGCACAATTTGATCTAAGAAACAAGTCCTCACTGTTACCGCTTTGTGTTTGTAATGTCAAAACCCCTACTTTGTTTTTTTAGTACAACTCTACTTACAATAATTGTTCCTGTCCTCTTTGATCTGGTATTTAGATGTCTGAAACATAAAAAAAAACAAAGCATACACCTGTCAAGCCTGATTCAGAAGCCAAGTGTTTCCGTAATTAAGCTTGTATGTTTACTCTTAATCAGAAGTGGTTGTGTAAAATTATTTTTCTAAAACAATATAGATCAGCCACTTCAAAACACTTGTGTATGTATTCTGTCTTTTAAGAACAGCAATTAAACAGTTCCCCCCTTTTTTAACTTACTATTGTTTTCAATAAAGAAGCAATCAAACTTGAATTCATATGTTTTCATTGTTGGTATTTTTCATAGCCCAGTGATGACTATACCAAACCTCCAATAGAACTTCTAAATGTGGTCAGTAATACAATTTTTATAATTCAATATAGAGCTTATTCATAAAGGTGAAACACTCAAAGTTTAAAATTTAGTAAAAAAAATGGAATTTGTGAATATGTGTCACTTTATTGTAAAATGACCCATTCTTCTAACTCACTTAGACATCTGAAACCTTTTACAATGAAGGGGTTAGAGTCACTGGAATTTTTAGAGATCTGAGGAAGTGTTTTTGTTCCCATTCAGGAAGCTTGTGTTAACAAAATATTGAAGACAGTAGAAGATATCCACAGGACAACATAAACAACAGTATTTTTTTTGCTTGCTTTGGGTAGTTTTACCTCCTGAATAGTTGGATATGTTTCCAAAGTGGGAGACCAAATGGCTTGAGGCTATTGTAAATAGGAGAGAACCTAACTGGGTCACCTAACACCAGTGAAGCAAAGAGACTTAATGGTGTTACGGCTGTTCAGAATAAAGAGAGGGTGAATGGCAGAGAAGAGCAAGGCTAATGGTATGGCTCTATGGGAGGGAGGAAAACAGAGAATCATTTCCCTTATAGTCTGTTAGGCTAGGGTGGACAACAGCTGTTGTCAAACTGCAACTCCCATGTCTTGCAAGGCCAAGATCAAATTGATAAATCTGTTCCTTCCCCCGCTTTGAAGTCCTTCTATATTTCCACAATTTCCACAATTAAATTTTGTGTATTCTTTTTTTAAATTGTTATTACCGTGCTAATTAATCACAGATAACTTTGTGGCTACATGTACTGTATATGCATTTGTTGTAGAACCAGGAGTGTGGCTGAGCTAAAAAGCCTAAACTTATCATATTGGGACAGGCGCACACTTATTTAGCTAGTTATCCTTGAAATAATAGTTCGACATTTATGTGTATTTTACCCTCTTGCTAATTGTAAAATCCTTAAGGCGGAACATGTTATGTATAACAATTGTTTGTTTAATGTGATTATAAAGTTGTTTATTTTGTTTAAAAGTCTTTTTGCATAAGCCTAGGTCTTTAAGGACATTGTCTGTCTGGAGCCAGGTATATAAAGCACCTGCTCACATAGAAGGGAGATCTAGAGAGAGGGGGTTTTATGTAAACCTAAATATACTATGTGCAGCTGACAAATCAGCGTGTTTCTTTAATTGATTGCTAAATAAAGTGGACTTTTGACAACTTTATAAAATAAGAAAGCTGCTGATTCTTTTTGCGTGTCTTCTAATCGAACCCACGTCTCACCACTTATAGAACAGAAAGTCTGTCTATCTCTCTGTGACCTACATGAACTAAAATTCACAAGCAAGATGTGGAATTACTAGCTAGATGTTCAAAGAATTACGTATGCATAGCAAGGGCAGGATACCTAGTTCATTAGCATTGAAATCTCAAGTATATTTCTTCTGTATTTTGTGATTGTGTAATTTAAGTGAATGTGAAACTGTTGATGTGGGGCATGTGAGGTGAAAAGATCCCTACCACCGTACCGAAATAGCATGGCAGATTCTAAGGTTAAGGAGCACATTTTATCCATTTAGCAATTGTATCCATCAGCAAAACAGCAATCCAGTGCATTGGAAACATTTCTGTAACTGTAAAAAAAAACCAGAACGTTTCAATTTTC
>VKOC01047424.1:0-26278 GCA_009364415.1 Spea multiplicata
AATAAGGCTAGGTTTCCACTTGGGTTTTTGTCCTGCGTTTTTTTCTTGATGAAAAACGCCAGGAAAAAAGCCAAGAAAACTGCCACTGCATTTTCCTGCGTTTTGGCGTTTTTTCTGGAGTTTTTTCTGGCGTTTTAGCCTTTCTGTGGAAATTGCTTTTTTTGACCTTAGGCAGTTTTTCCAGCCTTTACAA
The DNA here is from genome assembly GCA_009364415.1 of Spea multiplicata. Classification (NCBI taxonomy): domain Eukaryota; kingdom Metazoa; phylum Chordata; class Amphibia; order Anura; family Pelobatidae; genus Spea; species Spea multiplicata. Next base: position 194 of record VKOC01047424.1, read on the forward strand.
GTTAGATGTTTCACCCAGCTAAAAGGGATTAGGATAAATGGCAAGTATCTGCCCTCTCCTGATGTCATTTACTTGGTAGAGTTCTACTTAAACGCCCCGGCGGACCCTTTTGTCTCTTTTCTGTGGTTTGTAAGGCATGCTTTATTCCGAATGTCTGCTCCTCTAGGAAGATTGGCCCCAAATGATGGTGCAAATTGTTTGCTGTTGCTTTTGGCACGCAGGATCCGGTCGCGTATGTTTGTTTGTAATGGCATGTTTGTTCCAAATGGTGTAAAATTCAATATGAACCAGTCCAGGACTTTGTTTTGTGTGAAACTGTTTGTTTCCAGCCTATTTCTCGTAGGACACACAGATACTGGGCCCATCCTCTGCATTGTAACTGTGGAAAAAACGCCATAAAAAACGCCAAGGCAATAAACCCACATGGCTTTTTCATGGCGTTTTTTCTCTCCCATAGACTTCTATTGGAGAAAAACGCCAAGATTTCCTTGCAAAAAACGCCAGAGTGTCAACATGCTGCGATTTTGAAAAACTGCCACAGAGCCCAAAAAAGCAGAAAAACGCCAAACAGGACTGAAAAAACGCCAAACAGGACTGAAAAAACGCCAAACAGAAAAACGCCAAGTGGAAATGGCATTTTGCGATTTCCTATTGAAGAACAGCTAACATCTGGCTGCAGCGTTTTTTCACTAAAAAAACGCCAGGTGGCGCTATTGGCGTTTTTATGGGCGTTTTTAGCAAAAAAAAACCAAGTGGAAACCTAGCCTTACTCTCATTCAAAAATACAAGTAGATTAGTCCTTATGGTGGCTACATCTGTTATTTCATGCTTGCCTTCCAAAAGACCATTTTCCATTTGTAGTTGGAAACTTATTTGGGTTTTCAATTGTTCCCAATGTGGAACCTCTTGACTTTTCCAATTACGAGCCAAGAGAATTTTAGCTGCCATCAGTGTATGGAGGGCTAGATATTTTTGTATGTTGTTTTCATTATTCCATGTTAAATGGAAAAGAAAACTCTCAAATGAGTGTTGAATTCCAGTGATCTCTAGCATCTCTAAGACTGAGACGACCATAAGCCAGAACGTATCAAGTTTTTTACAACTCCACCCGCGGAAACATCTTTTTCATCCTTTCCCGGAACCAAATGCCATCTGTTCATTATTTTACATTGCAATTCATTCAGATTTAAACAGTGTATGTTTTTTTTTAACTGAGAAAGTGTTCTACACCAGTCCTCCAATTTGATTTCATGACTTATATCAGTCTGCCATTTTATAAATGCTCTTGGTTTGTTTGGAGGGCCCTCTTCATCACATATCCCACTTTTTAACGCTGTCTTAATATTTATGTCTTTTTCCATCAAAGTTATTATCTGTAACAATTCGACGAGAGACGGGTCCCGTTTGCAGAATGGTAGGATATCAGGACTGGTAGTAGCAGGAGGAATAGTGGGACAACAGCAGGAAAGTTACAATAGCATAAACAGGTCACAGTCCAAGGTCAAGGCAGGCAGCAAACAGGCAAAGTCCAAAAAGCAATCCAAAGTCAATCCAGACGGCAATCAAAGAGTAGTCAGTGTGGTATACTGTTGCTCTAAGAAAGGACACTCTAGACTGTTTGTGGGGAACTCTATGGTCAGTGGCCATTTTTAAGTTAGAGTTCAGTTGACAGTTTGAGTGTGATGTCTTGGATCTGAGCTGAATAAGGAACTGCTCTGTATAACTACTATCAAGTAGTGCTGGCCCCTGCTCTCCATGTTAAATACTACATACAGAAAACACTACATGGTGTCAGAAGTGCTGAACAAGTCACTTGCCTGAGGATATTGCTACAAGGACTTTATTTACAGCTTATACAGCATCAACATGGAGTTTTTCAAACCACCAGACCCTCTGCAGTTCACATGAAATGTAAGTTAAATTCAGTGCTGAAGTTGTTCAGGGACCACTGTAATCCAAAGAAAAATGTTGTGTTTGAGCGACACCAATTTTGGACACATCCACATCTGGAGGGGCAAGGTATTGAAAGATATATGACAGAACTAAGAGTGAAGGCAAGAGACTGTGAATTTGGGACTTTACTTGATGACATGTTACGAGACAAATTGGTTTTTAGTGTTACTGATGCCAGACTTAAAGAACGTCTGCTCAGAGAGACTGACCTCACACTTCAAAAGGCAGTAGAGATGTGTCAGGCTGCTGAAGCCACAAAAGCCCGGGTTCAGCAAGCACTTACCAGCCTATTCACTCATTGGAGTACAAATCTACTCTCTCTAAGCCAGCAGAGGCTACTAGAGGCAGCAAGTACAAACCTCACTGTGCTACAAGGGCTGAGCAACAACATAATGTGTGCCCTAAGTGTGGCAGGGTTCACCCACCTCAAAGATGCCCAGCATTTGGGTGTGTTTGTTACACATGCAACAAAAATAATCACTTTGCAAAATGCTGTAAATCCAGGAGCCAGAAGGGTGAGATAGTAAAAACAGTTGAGATTCTATTTATTGGGGCAATACTGAGAGATAAGACTTTTAACCAAGGAAAAGGACACAAACTAAACCACTCAGCATGGTTCTCTGAGGTGCAAATCAATTGTGCACCCATTAACTTCAAGTTATATACTGGTGCTGAGGCAAATGTGTTACCTCTCACTCTCTTCAAAAGGATTCCTGGACAGCTACCCATCAAAAAGACAAACACTACTTTAGTAGCCTATGGGGGATCCCAGATCCACCCAAAAGGCATTGTGTATCTAACCGCAGCCACTCCCACGCACACAGCAGAGCTAGAATTCTTTATCACACAATGCTCCACACTTCCATTGTTGGGAAAAGCTGCATGTCAGGAACTGGATTTGCTTCGTAAGGTCCACACAGTCTCTGCACAAACCATCCGCACAAAAGATGATCTGATAAAATGTTACCCTGATGCATTTCGGGGAATTGGGCAATTTAAAGGAACTTACCACATCTACTTTGACCCAAATGTGGCTCCAGTCGTTCATGGCTGCAGGAAAATCCCATTTGCAATACTGGGAAGGCTTAAAGAGGCCCTCATGCAGTTAGAAAAGGATCAGATCATTGCTAAGGTACACAAGCCCACCGACTGGGTCAACAGCCTTGTTGTCACAGAAAAGAAGAATGGCACTCTGAGGGTATGTTTGGATCCCCCTGACCTTAACAAAGCTATAAAGCGCCACCACTTCAATATCCCTACTGCTGAGGATGTACAGAGCCAGCTTGCTGGCAAAACCATATTTACCATCCTTGATGAAAAGGATGGTTACTGGCAGGTCAAATTAGACACAGAGTCATCAGAACTGTGTACTTTCAATTCCCCATGGGGACGCTTCAGATTTTGCAGGATGCCATTTGGGATAAAGTCAGCCAGTGAAGTATTTCAGCAGAAGAATATGGAGATTTTTGGGGACATCCCAGGTGTGCATATAATAGCTGATGACATGATCATTGCTGCATCATCACATGAGGAACATGATCGAATCCTGAGCCAGGTGATGAACCGAGCATTAAACGAGAACATCAAGTTTAATCCGGACAAAATCCAATTCAAAGTATCAGAAGTCCGATATATGGGACATGTCATCACACCTGCAGGAGTTCAGCCTGATGCTGAGAAAGTCCAAGCAATTAGCAAAATGCCTGACCCTGAGGATAAAAAAGGTCTGCAAAGATTTTTGGGCATGGTCCGGTATCTTGCACAATATATACCAGGGGAGGCAGAGATTACAGCACCATTGAGGAAGTTACTCTGTAAAGACATTGTTTGGCAGTGGGGCCCAGAGCATGCTAAAGCAGTACAGTGCTTAAAACAGGCACTGATTGAGGCTCCAATATTGAAATTTTTTGTTGACCCAACAAAAGCAGTGGTGATTCAGGCAGATGCATCTAAATCGGGCCTGGGGGCTTGCTTACTTCAAGATAACTGCCCCATAGCATATGCATCTAGAGCGATGACTACCACAGAGCAGAATTATGCCCAGATAGAGAAAGAACTCTTGGCAATTGTTTACGCTACTAAAAAGTTCCATCAGTTCATATTTGGCAAAACCATTACAGTGCAGTCTGACCATAAGCCTCTTGAAGCTATACTTACTAAACCGCTAAGCAAAGCGCCAGCAAGACTCCAAAGAATGCTCTTACAACTGCAGAGATATGACCTGGTGATTTCTTACACTGCTGGGCGTGACATGCTTATTGCTGACACCCTTTCCAGGGCCACTGTGGATCCCCCAGATTCAGAAAAGGATATGTTATCTGAAGAAAAGGTAATTTATACACTTTCAGCATCAGAAACTATTGGGACTGAGATAAATGCTTATCGGAAATTAAACATCTTCTATATCATGGTTGGCCACAAAGAAAAAGGCAACTTCATCCAAGTCTTCAGCCATTTTGGCAATTTAAGCACTTGCTACGCAAGGAGGATGATCTCCTTTTGCTTGGTGAAAAGGTTATGGTTCCTCAGAATGCTCGCAGAACAATCCTGGAGAGTCTGCACGAGTGCCATCAAGGTATACAGAAAACCAAAATGCGGGCTCGGATGATCCTATTCTGGCCCAGCATGTCCAAGGACATTCATCAGATGGTAGAGACCTGCAAGATTTGTGCTAGTTATCTACCTGCGAACCAAAAAGAGCCATTACTCTCGCACAAAATTCCTCATCTTCCTTGGCAAAAACTGGCAATGGACATTTTTGATTGGAAAGGGTGCTCTTTCCTTGTGATAGTGGACTATTTTTCCAAATACCCTGAAGTGTTAAAGATGTCTGATAAGTCATCAACAACCGTTATTGGGTAACTAAAAGCCACCGTTGCTAGACATGAGATCCCAACAGAAGTAATCAGTGATCATGTACCCTTCGCCAGTGCCGAGATGAAGGCATTTGCTGCAGCATGGGGGATAAAGTTTACTCACTCTAGTCCTGGGTACACACAATCTAATGGACTAGCAGAAAGGACAGTAAAAACTATTAAACTCATGCTCCAAAAGACATGGGAATCGGGGGTGGATCCTCATATTGGGCTTTTAGAGCTACGCAACACTCCAATCACTGGAATGGCCTATTCCCCCGCACAGCTCTTAATGGGTCGGACTCTTCGAACCAAGTTACCTGTTGTGGCTGCTGCATTAAAGCCTCAGATTCCAAAGAATGCACACCGGGGATTGAGAGACATTCAGCGCAGGCAGAAAGTTTATTATGATCATGGCGCCAAGTTACTACCAGCCTTCCAAAAAGGGGATGCAGTGCGTATGGAGACATCAGTTGGTTGGCAGCCTGCAAAGATATTATTTGTTGGTCCTGAGCCAAGATCTTATGTAATTGAAACACCGGATGGCAGAAAGTACAGGAGAAACCGGCGTCATCTCAGGATGGATAATACATATGATCAAGACCACTCAGAGCCACAGGTACTTGTAACTAAAAGTAGAGCAGAGTCGACAATCACACACGATACAGACTTGGAGGCTGAAGTGCCAGGTTCAGATGCTGCTTGCAAAACATCCCGATCTGGAAGAGTAATACTCCCTCCTGAGAGACTGAAAGATTATGTTATAGGATAAAGTATATTTAGCTTCATTTTTATAGTTTCTTTACTGTTCAGTAATGTATGTTTAAAAGGGGGGATTTGAAAATAGTTTGGGAGATGTGGTATACTGTTGCTTTAAGAAAGGACACTCTAGACTGTTTGTGGGGAACTCTATGGTCAGTGGCCATTTTTAAGTTAGAGTTCAGTTGACAGTTTGACTGTGATGTCTTGGATCTGAGCTGAATAAAGAACTGCTCTGTATAACTACTATCAAGTAGTGCTGGCTCCTGCTCTCCATGTTAAATACTACATACAGAAAACACTACAGTCAGGAACAAAGCAGGAGTCAGGAAACCAGTAAATCAGAATATAGCACACTGAGACAGCGATAACATTTGTACCACACAAGGGCTCAGATTAGAGTGAGCAGTGGGTTTAAATTTGGTGCCAAACAGCTGCAGGCAATAATCAGCCAATCAGATAAAAAGCGGAGGACCCGCCCCCTAGCGTGACGTACGCAGTTGCTGGGTAAGGATTCCTGGCCGCCATGACAGCGTGCACGTGTGTGCACCTCCTTAGCACCTAGGACGGCAGCAGAGGAGCTCCCTGGACAGACCCGCCGGCGAAAGGTAACAGAACCCCCTCCGCAAGGGCCGGACTCCGGACGGGCACAACCAGGACGGGAAGGAAAGCGGCGATGGTAACCTTTCACCAGATGTGGGGCATGAAGATCCTTGGCCGACACCCAGGAACGTTCTTTGGGTCCATAACCCTTCCAATGGACCAAATACTGTAAAGAGCCCCTGTGGAAACGGGAGTCCAGTATAGAACGCACCTCATACTCTTCGTGACCATCAACCTGGACCTTATCCGGAACAGGATCCAGAGTGGTGTACCGGTTACAGTGAAGGGGTTTCAGGAGGGACACATGAAATACCCGGGGTATCCTAAGGGTTGGAGGCAGTTGCAACTCGTAAGCCACTGGGTTGATGCGTCTGAGGATCTTGTAAGGGCCGATGTATCTAGGGGCAAGTTTGGATGAAGGGACACGCAACCTAATGTTCTTAGTGGATAGCCATACACGGTCACCCGGGAGATATGAGGGTGTTCCACCTCTTCTTTTGTCTGCGTGTTTCTTTTGTTTCTCGGTAGCCCGCTGTAGCGATTTCCGAACTGTATTCCAGGTCCTTCTTAAATCCGCTAATCTGTCATCCAGAGTAGGAATGTTACTCATTTGGAAGGAGTCAGGTAGGAAACGTGGATGTACACCGGAACAACAGAAGAACGGAGATGTTTTAGTGGACTCATGAGTAGCATTGTTGAAGGCAAATTCGGCCCAGGGAAGAAGATCGGACCAATTGTCCTGATGGTCTGAAATAAAAAGGCGTAGGTACTGTTCCAGTGATTGGTTGGTCCTCTCTGCTGCCCCATTGGATTGGGGATGGTAGGCAGACGAAAACGATAACTTGATTCCCATCTCAGAGCAGAACGTTCTCCAGAATCTTGACACGAATTGGCATCCCTCTGTCTGAGACAATTTCTTTAGGTAGTCCATGCAATCGGAAGATCTCTCTTATGAAGATAGAAGAAAGTGCTACCGCTGTAGGTAAAGCAAGAAGTGGAACGAAATGAGCCATTTTTGAGTATCTATCGACCACAACCAGAATAGTAGTATATCTATTGGAAGGCGGCAAGTCCACAATAAAATCCATCGATAGATGGGTCCAAGGTTGTTCGGGTAAAGGAAGTGGTTGTAACAGACCAGAAGGTAGTGAGCGAGGTGTCTTCACCCTGGCGCAGGCTTGGCAGGCTAACACATATTCCTTGATGTCCTTATTCATGGTAGGCCACTAGTATGATCTTTTGATCAAGGAAATGGTTCGAGAAACACCTGGATGTCCAGTAGGTAAAGTATTATGATGGATAGACATGAGAGGGATTCTTTTCCGCATGGGCACAAACAATTTTCCCTGTGGTAGGTTGGTAGGAAGATGGTGTTGCATAGCCTTGAGTCTGGTTATCAGAGGAGACTCAAGTGTTGTTTTAACCATGGCCAGTATCCTCTTCCTTGGAATAATGGGTTCTTTTTCGATCTCTTCCTCCTCCATGATAGTAGCGTGTTGACGGGATAAAGCATCAGCCTTGGTATTCTTGGAGCCGGTTCTGTAAGTAATGATGTATTGAAAGCGTGACAAAAAGAGTGTCCACCGGGCCTGTCGTGGATTTAAGCGTTTAGCTGTGCTCAGATAGGATAGATTCTTGTGATCTGTAATGATGGTTATCGGGATGGTGGTGCCTTCCAAGAGGTGTCTCCACTCCTCCAAGGCAAGTATGATGGCTAGGAGTTCCCGGTTTCCCACATCATAATTCCTTTCAGATGAACTGAATTTCTTAGAGAAGAAGCCACATGGGTGTAGCGGACTAGAGTAAGATTTCCTCTGGTATAGTACAGCTCCTGCTCCACTCTCTGAGGCATCGACCTCAAGGGTGAATGGAAGAGACGGGTCAGGGTGAACCAGGAGCGGAGCAGAGGTAAATGCCTTTTTGAGCTTCTGAAAAGCTTGGTATGCTTCTTTAGGCCAGTTGTGTACGTCGGCCCCCTTCTTAGTAAGGGCTGTGAGAGGAGCTGCGACCCGTGAGAAATTCCGGATAAAACGCCTATAATAATTCGCAAAGCCCAAGAATCGCTGAAGAGGTTTTAAGCCTTCTGGTTTAGGCCAGTGAAGGATGGCATTCAATTTGGTAGGATCCATTTCAAAACCGGACGAACTGATGATGTAACCAAGAAAAGCAACTTTGGAAACCTCAAACTGACACTTTTCAAGTTTAGCATAGAGTCCGTTCTCCCTTAATCTTTGAAGAACAAGGGTAGTGTGCCGGCGATGCGTCTGGAGATCTGGTGAATATATTAGGATGTCGTCAAGATATACTAAAACAAATTGGGAGAGATAGTCTCTGAGGCAATCATTAATAAAGTCTTGGAACACTGCTGGGGCATTGCAGAGCCCGAATGGCATGACCAGGTATTCATAGTGACCTGACCTGGTATTGAAGGCGGTCTTCCATTCATGTCCTTCACGTATCCGTACAAGGTTGTAGGCCCCTCTGAGATCAAGTTTTGTGAAGATAGTAGCACCCTTTAAACGGTCAAATAATTCAGGAATCAGAGGTATGGGATATTTGTTTTTTATTGTTATCTGGTTCAAACCACAGTAATCAATACATGGTCTTAAATCCCTCTCTTTCTTTTTCACAAAGAAGAATCCCGCTCCTGCCGGGGAAGTGGACCTTCTGATGAAGCCTTTCTCCAAATTATCCTTGATGTAGGCTTCCATAGCCTTGTTCTCTGGTTTCGAAAGAGGATATACCCTGCCCCTAGGAGGTGTGGTTCTAGGTAACAAATTGATTGGGCAGTCATAGGGACGATGAGGTGGTAGGCGATCCGCTTCCTTCTTACTGAAAACATCCGCAAATGCTTGATACGATTTCGGAATTCTGGTGGAGAGAGGAGAGATAGTGACACTGTGTATAGACAGTGTTTTTGACAGTCCTCACCCCAAGACACGATTTGAGCAGTTCTTCAGTCTATCGTCGGATTGTGTTTCTGGAGCCAAGGAAATTCCCAAGATTCCCAAGATAATGAGGCTGGAACCGTCATGCGTTTCATCTGGTGCTCAGGGGAGATACAAAGAACACCCAGAGTAGGTCCCCTGATCCTACCTAGGTGCGGGCATTTCCCGGCTTGTTCGGGCAATATCTAGCGAAATGTCCCCTACCTCCGCAGTACAGACAGAGGCCTTCAGTGCGACGATGAGTCTTTTCTTGCTCAGTTAAGGAGGTAGCACCCAATTGCATAGGTTCCTCCGGGTCTAGTCTCTGGGGTGTGGAATTGAAGAAACGGGGAGCTAGCCGTATAAGAGGTTTCCTTTGTTTCTCCTTTTGTGATTGTCGCTCTCTGAGGCGGAGATCTATGCGGGATACAAATGTTATTAGATCCTCCAGGTCCTCAGGCACATCTCTGGCTGCTAATTCGTCTTTTAACTTCTCAGATAGGCCATGCATGAATGCAGCAACTAGGGCTTCATTGTTCCAACCCAGTTCAGCGGCTACCGTTCTGAATTCTATGGCGTAGTCTGTTAAGGAACGGGAGCCTTGTTGGAGAGACATGAGCGATGCAGAAGCTGTGGCCTCACGACCTGGCAAATTGAAGATTCTTTGCATGGTAGCCACAAAGTCACGGTAGTCATTGATTAAAGGTGACTCCTTTTGCCAAAGAGGCGAAGCCCAGGCTAGGGCTCGGTCTGTCAGGAGTGAAATAATATAGCCGACGCGGGCTCGGTCAGATGGCATTAGCTCAAACTGGATCGCACACTGATTGATAAAACCTCTACAGGTGTTGGGATCCCCTCCATAACGAGGTGGAGGTGGTAGGCGCAATGGTATAGCCGCAGCGGGCGGTGTCGTGACTTGTGGGTTAACAGGAGGAGTAGCGGTACTTGCCAGCGGATCAGTGCGTGTGAGGAGAGTTTGCAGGGCTTGCGCCAATTGATCCATACGATGATCCAGTCCTTGCATTCTTGCCTCCTGTGACCGGAACAGCTGATCCATTTCTGCGGGATCCATTAAATGGCCCTTGTGTACTGTAACAATTCGACGAGAGACGGGTCCCGTTTGCAGAATGGTAGGATATCAGGACGGGTAGTAGCAGGAGGAATAGTGGGACAACAGCAGGAAAGTTCCAATAGCATAAACAGGTCACAGTCCAAGGTCGAGGCAGGCAGCAAACAGGCAAAGTCCAAAAAGCAATCCAAAGTCAATCCAGGCGGCGATCAAAGAGTAGTCAGGAACAAAGCAGGAGTCAGGAAACCAGTAAATCAGAATATAGCACACTGAGACAGTGATAACGTTTGTACCACACAAGGGCTCAGATTAGAGTGAGCAGTGGGTTTAAATTTGGTGCCAAACAGCTGCAGGCAATAATCAGCCAATCAGATAAAAAGCGGGAGGACCCGCCCCCTAGCGTGACATACGCAGTTGCTGGGTGAGGATTCCTGGCCGCCATGACAGCGTGCATGTGTGTGCCCCCTCCATAGCACCGAGGATGGCATCAGAGGAGCTCCCTGGACAAAGGTAACATTATCTTAGGTTTAATTTCATTATATAATCTGTTCTGGGACTCTATGTAACTCTTTATGCGTAAATAAGTAAACCCTTCTTTCAGAGATAGATTAAACTCCGCAAAAGGTCTAACATTATCGTTTTGAACCAACTGATATTATTTCTTTAAGCCCTTTGCGTGCCAGTTACTTATGTCTAAGTCCCTAATATTCATCTGAAGAAATTTTAGGGACAAAACTCCCCTTTCTCACTATCTATCCCCCTGTATCACTATCTACCACCTCTGCCCCTTCTCACTGCCCCCCTCTTCTCACTGATCCTCCCTCTGCCCCTTCCCCTTACTTACCTTGTTGAGTCCTGCAGTGGGAGAAGGAGGCGTCCGCGTTCCCGTGGTGCGCGCTTCACAGCTGAGCGCCGGAACAGCAATCACATTCCTATCATGCCCAGGCATATCCAGATTCCAGGATGTACTCGCAGACTTGGCATGATAGGAGTATGATTGCCCTATCTACCCCTTCTCACTCCCTTCTCCCTATCTACCCCCTTTCCCCTGTCTCACTCCCTTCTCCCTATCTACCCCCTTCTTACTATCTACCCTCTCCCTCTTTGAAGTTCACTTACCTTTCAGGAGTCCCGCGGTGGGGGTGCAAGGCCTCTGCCTCCCAGCTCTGCCACTGTATGGAACAGTATAGAGTGATGGGAGTTTTGATGTACTTTTAGAGCATAATTAGATCATGAAAAAGACTTTGGAAATGGTACAGCATAACACCCATCACTCTTACACCCTTACCAATCCACACATATACCAATCCACACACATACTCATGCACACTCACACATACTCATGCACACACATACTCATGCACACACATACTTATGCACACACATACTCATCCACACACATATACCAATCCACACACATATACCAATCCAAACCATATACCAATCCACACCACATATCACCAAGAATCCCAACACACATATATAGCCATCCACACACGTATAGCCAATCCACACACAGTATACCAATCCACACACTAAACGTATATCCAATCCACAACATATATACTAATCCACAGAACACATAATATAGCCAATCACACACGATACTAATGAACACAATGTCATCTAATCCACACATATATACTCAATCACACATATATACCAATCCACACATATAACCATCAACCATATTATACTAATCACACTTATACCCACACACATATATACTACATCCCAATACATATATATAATACACACACATATACCAATCCACTCTCACTTATGCTTCCTAACCTTCTTCTTTTCTTTCACGACTTCTTTTCCTCTTCTTTCTCCTCTTCTCAGTTCCTGCTCTTCTCTGTCTTCTTCCTCGGTCATGAGGGCAGCGGAGAGCGGTGGGCGAGTGCTTCAGTGCTTAGTGCGCCTCGGGAATCTGACAACAAACCCTCGGCGCACAGCAGCTGTTGCCCTGCGCGGATAACAGGGAACGGGTTTGAACCGCTTAAAATAACTCACATGGGAACCGCGAGGTCTGTTAAAGACTCCGATCCGCTCCCTTGCAGAGCCTGCCTCAGCGGCGTGACATTGCACTGTCCATCTTCTGGAGGGTGCCGGGTGCCCGCGAAGTTGGGGCACCGCGGCGGCGTCGGGACCCCGCGGCGGCGCAGTGGCTGGCGTCGGAGCCCGCGGCGGCGCCCCCTGGAGTGTGGCGCCCTGTGCGGTCGCACAGGTCGCACACCCCGAACAAATAGCCTCGTGGTGTACTTGTTGTAAACATGTTAATGTATTTGTATAATGGTTACATTGTTTGAGATCAATAAAGGTGTGTCACAGTTTGTCGCTGAAAAATAAACGCTGTGGCCTTTACACATTTCAAAAGAAAAAAGTCATTTTTAAGGAGATAAGAAAGTGTATGTGGGAGTATGGGTGTGAGCTCTGAGTCGTACCAATAAGCAGTGCCGGGATCATGAGCAGGCCCTCTTGTAGAGGTGGAGGCTTAGTGGGGTCATGTAACATGTATATGGTTTTGCTTGTGTGTTAGAATGTGGTGTTAATGAGAGTGTGCATTAGAGTCTGACATTAGCAGGCCTGGACTTGCCATCTGGCACAATAGGCAAATATGCTGCACAGGGGCAGTTCAGGTGCTGCAGCGGCCCAGCCGCACACTATGTGAGCATAAAAATGTAGTGTGTGGCCGTGCATATCCAGAGTGCCAGGCCCTCCCCATCATCACAGTCCAGCCATGGGCATTAGTTTGTCTGTGATGTGTGTAAGCATGAGTGTTAGTGTATGATTATATTATTTACAGTGAGGGGGGCACTTGGCTGTACTTGCCTCCTGTGCAAGAATGTACTGTGACTCCTGTGCTCATGAAGGAATATAGCCCTAGGGAATTCATAAACTTGATGATATTAAAGAGGATTTAAAAATACTTATACTCTACTAATATGGATTTTGATTGCCTTTTTCCTATGTTAATGGTCTTAAACTGCACTGCAAACCATTTAGAGAAAGCAGTGGGTTAGGACAGAGTAATGCTTTATACCCTAAGGGTTATAAGGTATAGTAAATTACTGACTATATAAAAACCTACTCAGAAGGAGAATAAATGATCAGAGAAATGGCATTCCACATGTAGCCTCTTTGTATTCGAACCTTGCTGACTGTGCTTCATAATTTCCATTAATCCAATTAACAAATGTATCATTGTAAAATAACATTAAAGGAAACTAATTTGATTTCTGTTTTTCTGCTCTGTGTAGAGTGAATGGATTGTTTATCAGCATCTCAAGGCTCTACCAATATTTATTTTACTATCTGGAAATAAAACATTACAAGGATAAATCATCCCTCATCCATTTGTGTATACACAGTGCTGGGCAATTAGTACCAGGTTACTCATAAGTAGGGTTGCCATATGAGGGACACAAATAAAATCCACATAATGCCTAGGAATGAAAAGGCTGCATTGGCACTTTATGGCCAGCGGCTGCCAAAAGTACAGCTGGATACGAGTGGCAAGGCCACTGACAAGGCATGCAGCCACACATATCCAATAAGAGACTTCACTGCAGGACCAGATCTGTTGCTGGAGTATCGGCAAGTATCGGTAAGTTTGCAGCCCTATTGGTCACCAGTTTGCCAGATGGTCATTCTAGGCCTACAGAAAGCTGACTAGGACTTTGTGAGAAGTGCTGCCATTTAACATGTGGAATTCACAAATTCACAGAAAAGAATTAGTTACTCAGTTATACATCCCACATAATGCAGGGCAGCACTTTACCTATGCTGGTAAGTAAAATGTAAAATATACGTGTCCCCAAAAAATGGCCAGTACGACGTCCTAACCAACTGAGAGATACCAACCTGACCACACTGACAAGGCCCATGAAGGCTGGAATGTCTGGGGTTGTTGATTCCCTCACGCACAGGAAATTGTTTTATCATTTTGGCTCTGGACTCCCCGTGTGGCAGGATTTTTCCTCTCTACTGGCACAAGAGAGCTAAAGCTTGAGATGCTGCCAAGCGAGGTTGCATTGTAGGCTAATAAGCCTGTCCTTGGTGAGTTAATCTCAAACCTTTTTCTGTATGACAACCCTGACCCTAAGTAAACCTAAACTGTAGCTTTTGTAGACTGGCTTAGTCATAGGGTTAGGTGGGCAGTGGATTTAGTTTTCTTAGTTATGCTGATATGATTCACATGGGCACTGTTCTAAATCACACAATGTCTTCCATTATTTCCAGCACAAAGCAAAAAGAAAAACAAACATGCTAAATACAATGTGCCATTGGGTTAAGCTTTCTGACACTCAAAGACTCTTGCAAACAGTTTCATAAGGGGATACATAAGGGGGGAGAATGTATATAAATATGCAAGTGCTGCAGTTTATTTAAAGTAACAATCTCCCTCAAATGTATGTAGTCAAAATGGTGTAAAGTACATCAGACATTTTTCCTGCAAACATTGCCACCTTACTCTACAGATCTTCTTTTCAGCAGACTGCCCAAGGGTTTTGTAAAATTTTTCCTCTCACTTCATAGCAATTCAAAATATATTTGCACTTTTATTATAAATGTATTATTATTTTGAGTGCTTACATAAGCTTAATAAAGCTTCACTTTCAAAAGAGCAACGTACTTTAAAATATGAATATGTCTAATATTAAGCCATTTTTTTGCTTTTTGCTGAATTTGCTTTATTGGTTGAGGAACTTCAGCTTGAAGGTGTTATTGTTCGCACTCTTGGTGAAAATTAAGGTGTGACTTAATTACACACTACTGACACACTACTGATATGGTTGCTAGGTTTTGCTAACTAACACATATCTTAAATACTTAGTGATTTTTGATCACAGATATAACAGCATTTATAATCTATGTTACTGGACAATGACAAGGCAGCAATCAATAATATGTCTATGCCTATTTAGTGTTGAGAACATCTATTTAAAGACCAACTGCCTTAAATACTGTTTGTGGTGAAAGTTCAAGGTGCAGTGTGTTTGCACACCCAAACCTCTACAAAAAGAATATAAACATCCATATTGCCTTCAAGAAGGGACATGTACCTTCCAAAATCTTAAATTCTACAGGTTGTGAACATTAAAGCCATGTAAACAGTGATATTTATATGTGGGGTACTGCCCTATGCCCAAAAGGAGCATCAATCCCATGTTGATCCCCACATCTAGCCTGTGTAGTGGGTCTCCTCCATAGTGGTCTAGCAGAGATTTTAGCTACTCAGGCCCAGATCTCTATGATTTGCCGTGACATCATTTCCCAGCACGTTAAACCATGAAGGAGCATAAAAGAGGAAAACTATAAAAATTGGGGCCAGAAAAGGACAGCTTTCAGATCCCCGGAGTGTTCATTTGTTGGTGGTGCCACCCTAGGCCAAGTTGGCTTAGAACTCAAAAGCTATTTTCAGATTAAAAAGTGCCTTTATTACAATCCACTTTATCCGTACGTCAATGATCAGACATCCTAAGTGCCTGTGACAGGATTTGCTTGACTTATTCCCTTTCCACAGATCCTATTTGATTCTTAGAGGGAAGAGATTTCAGGGCAGGAATTTTATAAAACAGTTTTTGAGATGTGACAAGTAATCTTTTAATATATAATATACAGTTTAATACATGTGTATTAAGTCAAATAATACTTAAGGGATGCACTCTATGTGTTCGGTAGCAGGGGCTCCACCTGTTTACCAGTACAATATACTACCCCAGAAATTGTGAAAATTAGGTGTTTATTGCAACACAAGTGCCAACATTTTAACTCACCAAGTGGCTTTGTCAAGTCATAACTGTCAAAAAAAAAGCAATGTAGGGCTCTGCTAGATGACTCTGCTAGATGGAAACAGTGATAGTAAGTTTTGCATAATCACTGCAGATAGTGATGTGGCAACAAGCAAGGGAATAATGTAGGATTGGAAGGGCCTGACACTGGTGCTCTGTATTATACTCTTAGTATGTGTATGGTTAAAGGGACAGTCCAGGTACCATATGCATATAATATCCAAGAGGTCCCTTTAAATGTATATGGTGCCCACCTTGCAAATGCATTGGAGTATTCTGCTGTATCCCCTACATCTGTTCTATCCCCCAGCTATTTTCTGTGCAGGACTTGTGTTTGCCCAAATATATCTCCTGATGCCAGTACCACCAGGCAGCTCCAGCACTGGCTCAGCAAACATAATGGAGGAGACCCCTGTGTGCACGTGTGGAAAGCCCTCCCATTGATTTCAAAGTGAGCACTTTCATGACTTCAATTGGCTACTTTAAGTAGCCAATCAATGGTAGAAAATCATAACGCTATGGAGGAGGCATGGGAGCTGTAGGCTATGTCTAAGGTAAGTAATTTTATTTATCTTAAGCTTTAAAAGAGTGCATATTAGAGAACTCATAAAGCACTTTAATATCCATTCTACATAGGCAAAGCTGTTGAGGACATTAAACTGTCCCTTTAAGTTGAATGTATTCTCATTTGAGGGATGTGTTGAGCACCCAGATTGTGGCTCTCAGTTCTCCAGGTCGGTGCAGCCAGTATATACACTCCAGTTCCTGTCCCCCAGCTCAGATTTGGTTTAACAAGAATGTAGCCTTGTACTACTAATGGTGCTTTCAAGTTTTCAAAGTTTTGTACTTAGTAAATTTATAACAGTAAAGATCCAGTCCTGCTTCTATGCCCTTTAATTTTTTGACAGGGTAGTAAATAAAAAATGACTTCATACTGTTACTCTGAATTGACCCTTGTGACGGTACCCAAGGAGTAAGCTACCAGACCCTTTCAGGGCTGTCAGTTCCATGATCATCAACTCTCTTCTTCAACCCTTTCCTAGAGTGGGAGGGCACTGCTGCTTCCTGGTGCACTGAGGGGCCTCTAGGAAGCTGAGCTGAATATAATATAGATTTTTGCAAAGGAATCCCCTCCAATATCTAGAAGAGGCTTGGATAAGGAGGGAGAAGCAGGACTATTTTAACGACAAAAATCAGAGGACTGCATACAGACCAGCAATAAAAGCACATTTACATCGTTAACAAGGCAAATAAGGATTTCGGGTACACACTGCTAGGTCTGGGGCAACCATGGAGAGCGAGACAGAGGCGATCATACAGGAAAGGTCCCTTCTCTGGATTTCCTGCCTTTAACTATTTCTTTTTTTACCTTTTCTTTCTATTTTCTGCCTGTTGCCCTATCACCCACTGATGTCCTGCAATGGTAGGCTCTGGGTAGCCGAAGCCAACAAGTTTCCAGGTATGGCCATCATGCACACATAGATATGCTACACAGGGAAGAAGGCTGGGGAAAGGGGAGTGTGAGATTTTCTCAGTCACAAACAGTTACAAACACTGATATATAGCAAGCACAATTCTCCCTTTAACAACCCTCAGTAAAGCCACTACTCCAGAAGATGGAAAGATAGCCTACCCTGGGTAGCTCCCAGGTATGGTGTTGAGGTGCTAGCTAGGATACCTAAGGTCCTATAGAGTCTTGCTCCAGCTCTGGGCTTAACATACCATTCCAGACAGGGCACAGATTGCATTACATGTTATTTATAGAGCACTCTATAGACCTAAGCAGTAGCTCTTCCATGTCATTGAGTTGGACAACCTTTAAAAACCCTTTGCCACATTTCTGAGCACACATGGACGCATATTTGGAATGTCTCTATAGAGCACTACATAATTCTGTCTAAATTGATGGTATGATTTTTTTATTTTTGCAGACAGAGAATACATATTTGAAGAGTAGGTGCGGCATGCAAAATACTGGGAAAGCAGCCAACGCAAATGAATAGATGGTTTCCCACCCAAACTATATAGACCTCTGTATAAAATGTAAAGAATATAGTCTAGTTAGCTGTCTTTAACATTTAAGGCAAATAAGGTAACATATTTCCTATTCAGAGTCCAAAAGAATTTGCTCTCAGCATTAACCCTTTTGACCTGGATAGTCAGTGTAGGTACTAGAAACTGAGCGATAAACCTAGTAGGAAAATATTTTAAACAGGAGCTCTGTTTTCCAGATAGCTAATGTGGATATCAACAGTTACATACTCTAGATAGATCCTGTACACAATATATCTAAAAAGAAACAGCTATAATATGGTATTGACAGTCCAATTTTCTTGTAAGTGCTTGAGCAGCAAGAATCCCCAACACAAAACCCCAGCATATACCAAAATGGGATCCTGCCATCAATACTAAAGATTCAAGAATACTCCTCTATACATTTAGGATGCAGCAACATCATTAATGGAGCAGACTGACACTTGAAGTTTTGACTTCAAGTGTCATCTTGGCACAGTCTAGATAAACAGAAAACAAGCTTTATATAATGTGTCATCTGGAAAAAACTCAAGATAAGCAAGAAACACAACAGTAACCCCCTGAGGGTGGGTAGGCCTCAGTTTAAGAGAGAGGCCACAGAGACTCTGTGGAACTCCCGAGCGGATCGGAACATTTCCACTACCCACTGGAACTTTAACCAGGTGTAGCTCGGACCCCCCAGATCATGGCCCTTTTTGGACAGTTGACAGAGGGAGCCAGAGCTTTCGGGTGACACCCTGCTTGTGGAGGAGCTACACAGGGAACCCCAGAAACTGTACTTTTTTCTGCCTGGGGGATGCTTTTTCATCTGGGGTGGTGTGAGCGGCTTGGAGGGGCCCTGGAGTGGCATGGTTTATGTTCCCCAGACTATGTCTTCCCAAATGGTTCCCAGAGTCAGGTGCCAGGGAGATAATCTTAAGATCCCAATGTATTCTTTGTTTGTGTATTCCCCTTGCTGGACCTGAAGGAGGACTTTGGGTGTTTTTCTGTTCCATTGGTTCTGTCTGATGTTTTGGGTGGGCTGCTATTGTATTAAATATAACTTTAATATCATGGTGGACAGTAGAAAAGCTTCCCATGACCCAGAAAGAAGACTAACTCTACAGCAATAACTATAATGATTTAACCCTTACTACCCTGGTTCTTGTCACATAGCTGTTTAGCCGTTGTGGTAAAGGGGGACCTAAACAGGCAGCCAAGCTCACCTTTATTATGTATAATCACCTGACATGCACAACATTCTCCCCATACATAATGTTTTGGCTCTATATTGAAGTTATATTTATGTTATTAAATAACCTAAAGATGCTGAGGGGTAAATAAGTACTCACAAAATATGGAGAACAACCACTCAGGCTGGGAAAATGCATAAGATTTTTGTAGCATTGTACCAGTATTTGTCAACTATTTGACACTTTTTTTAGTTTTCACTCTAACACTATGGAAATCATCACCACCACAGCCAAACATGATGAACATCAAGTTGTCTTGACTTTATTTCTTAAACAATTGGTTTTATTTACAGTTTATCAGTTACTGGCTGTGGGCTTCTAGAACAAATGAAAGGACCGTAGCAATGTACCAAACTATAGGGAAAATGTGAAATATTCAAGAACAGTTGTATCATTTGTGAAAAACAAACAGGCAATAAAGAACAAATTTGGGTGGTGCAATGTATAAACATTTGGAAACGGTTAGAAGTTGGTTCTTGAAATGGCTTCAGTTCTGGTAGAAAAGCCCTTCCCTGTCTGTTCATCTCTAAGTCTTTGGAGGCTTGAGGTTATAATATGAAGACACATATTTATGCCATATTTGGAAATGGAATTCAGGATTTAAAATCTCTGTTACTCAAGGCACAACTTTGAAATAAAATATATATATATACACTGTTTCCCCTAACACTACCACATAATTGTTTTTATAGAGGCGTAATGATACATCTTATTTTACACTGTTATTATTTTATAAGCTTAAATCTAATAATAATGTATACTAAATATTTTCTACCAGGGCTGGCCAACGTGGAAACTGGGCAAATGCCCAGTGGGCCAGTGTGCAGTGGTGTCTTCCACCATTTTATTTAAATCCCCAGTTTGTTAGATTACAAAAAATAGAAAATATAAAGATAGTAGGGATTATAGAAATGTTTCACCCCTCTCCAATCATAAACTTTTTTTGTTTTCTGTAGGTGTCATATTTGTATTATCAGCAGGGTGCCAAGCAATGTGCGCAAATAAGGTTTGTATTACTAAAACCATAAGAGTATAAACAATCACATAAGATATTGCATGGATGCCCTTTAGTTCCAGTTTCCCCAGTGTGATTTTGCCAGTTTATTGTCACAAAATTGTCACATTTTGCAACAATACATTTCTTCCATAAGGATGTTTGACACCATGTGCAGTATAAATATTAACACTATTGTATTACACTCTTTTGTGAATCTACAAGAGTCTCGCAAAGGATCTTGGTAAGGCGAATACTCAAATGAAACATTGAAATAAATGATACATTTTGCTTACCATAAGCAAACCTTTCATTTTTTTCTGGATAATTTTTGTTTTGTCCTTAAGGTATTATATAGTCTCCAAAGCTACACATGATTTTGTATCATGTCATCATGATATAACTAGTAATGAAGGATAGAAAAGTGCCATATTTTTCATCGGGGCAAGTCACGTCTCCCTTTTCTTTACCCTAGTTAGCACACAGACTTTTATGATGCCTGTAATTAAACTGAAATTCAACAATACCACTACAGCTAGACTTCAACTACTGGCACTTGTTAAAAAAAAATCTTAGAAGAAGCATAGAAGACAAACTGACTTTGAGTTCATGCCAAACAGACTAGACTTTGAACTTCAAGAAGAAAGATGAAAGGCTTTGTCCAGCGCCTTCAGGATGCTCGTAATTATTTTTTCTATCAAAAACCCTTTGTAGAAAAATGCATTGTATAAAACAAGACATAACTAAACTTTACAAAATGGAACATTCTTTATGTAAGACAGAAATATTTTTTTAATAACACCAAAAATACAATACAGCTTATTCTTTTGGAGAAATATATATATTTCTGTGATTTTTAACTAATTTATAACCAGTTGGGACAAATACTGAAATTTCTACACTAATAAGAAAGGTAAGTACATTTGCCTTTCTCCATCAATAAGAAGTTTCTTTCTTAGAAAATGTTATCTGTGTCACTTATTCTGCCATTGAAGAAGTTAAACTTTCTATCTAGCATGTATTTTTTGTGGCACAAATAGAAGTGACAGTACTTGCCGAGATATTTCACACCTCCAAGTTGCATTCATAGTTGGTGACAAATAAAGAGAAAGGCTTACAGGAATAGAATTATTTTTGTGGAATATGTGTTTTACCCCAAATAGATGTCCTAATATTAGATAAGTGTTAACATTTATTTTTGTTTGGACATAATTTGCATAATAAGGGTATTTTTAGATGTGAAAAACAATTTCTTTGTATGAAAAATATGCAATATTTTAGGATCAATTAATAGCTTGAGTCACTTGAGAACCACCAATGTAATGTATACATTTCTTGGGTTAATTTCTCATATTGAGTCATTACAGAAGTATATACATTTGGGGATATTTGAGGATTTTAGCTAGGCACTCCTCAATGTCTCATGACCAAGAGGCCTCCCAGGATGCTGAACAATGCAGTTATAAATGGTGCAGGCAATGTAATATGCAACTTTATCTCGTAAGCAGGGAAAAGGCAGGGAATTGTGATTTTATTTTCAGAAATGTGCTGCTTCACACAAGGGGCAGGACATCAACTCTCCGCTTGGTATATGGTCCGACTTGGGGAGGCATTGGTAGAGCACTATAGAGAAATGTCATCCTCACAGAGGGAACCAGAAAGCAGAACACCCATGAAAAACTGAGCACGTTTACACACACAACTTCTCATAGCACCAGTTAGCTAACACAACACTAGGTACCCATTTAAATGTACAACTACAGTATACCACCAACAAACCAAAAATGTAGGATTTCCTCTTTAAAGTTGACCGTTCAAATAACATCATCATTTAGGGTTTGTGGATAATATAGATATATTTTAGTCATACAGAAAATTGTGCAATATTTTGATCCAAGCTATCATTGGTGGATAGAACATTTTCTTGTTATATTTCTTATTACTGTGTTGTAAAGAATGGCTAGCAGATATCTTTGTGAATTGCGGGATGGTGTATTGGGCTGCTATTGCAGAGATTTCGGAAAGATGACTGCCCCTGACTCACTATTTCAGATCATATCAATTATTTGAACAGCTGATTCTAATTACTCCCTATAATGTGGCTGGTGGAAATGTGCACCGCCTTCAGCAAAATTACATTTTAATGTGCATATAAATTACATAAGACAGAACTGATTTAAGCAGCTTTCCTTTCACATGGCATTCAAGGTGTCTTGAGCACTAGCATCCACAAATCTGATTACCAGGCCTCTGGAGCAGAGAGAATAGCATTTGATTCTACATATTCATTTCCCAGGCTCCAGCTACCTCCCACTGTAGGATCTGCAATGACAGAAGTACATCAGCACAGACAACATCCAATGACAAGTACTTTCTGTCTATACCACACATCCTTTTTAAGAGGTTGATCCATAAGGTTTAGGTTGTTCTTCCAGAAAGGTAATAGAAATGGATGGGTAACAGACACATTGTGAAAAAGAACATTTCAGTGGTCCACAACGAAGGTCAGGCAAGCTGGGTTGACACACAGGAGAACAGCAGTAGGAGAATAGCAGGCAGCAGTAACTGGAATATACTGGGTTACTGGAACACATTGTGGTGATGACCATGAATAGCACTAAAAATAAACTTCACTCTTTACAGCAATATACAGTTGAATTATGAATTAGGCTACAGATGTCCTTGGTTCTATGAGATTTCACACATATCGTGCCTATCGGTGACATTTGCATGACAGTAGGATGCAAAGTAGGGAATGATGTATACAATAGATGCAATAGACTAAGTACCAGACATGTTAATCCTCATTTATATACCATGAAACACAATGCTGATTTATAGAAAGCCAAAATCTTGTTATTTAATTACACATTAATTGGTGTGAATCATGATAAATGAAGCTTTAAAGTAGCCATTGTTAATTTGATATACCCTTTGCCATTGCAGAGTTTATTAACAAACTGTATGTTTTAGAACAGACTATCTACAATCTCCTGTTATGCTTTTACTGTCGAGCAGAGTGCTACTAGCAACAACAGTCAGCTCCTAAACCGTTAAAGACTCCAGCCATGCTAACAAGATACATGCACTGAGAAACAGGCTTCTAGTATGACCATAAGAGTTCCACCAGCATTGATTCCTTTATTGTGGTTGTAGTACCACATTGACCTGTTATTTAAAAAAAGGTTACTAGCAAATTGCACTAAAAGGTAGCACTCTGTATGCTCACTTGCACATTTGATGTTTGTTATGCTTAAAAAATGTTATTATTGTATTTTTTATTATTTATTAAAATGTATTTTGTCAAATCTATATTTGACTGGTTTGTCTTTTGAGCATGTGAACTGCTCATTGTTGTTAGTAGCTGCTTTTTCTTTCCTCTATCTGTCTTCCTTTCTTATCTATTCTTTACTTATCTATTCTCCCTACTGGTGCACACTTCTTAATTCCTAATAAGAATTCCTAATTACACATTAACAACAATTGTGATAAATCATAATGTGTATCCTAATTTTATATCTGCACCCTAGGCACCTACCAAGGAAAATATATATTCTAGATGCGGTCTGATATTTACTGTTACATATTTTGGTGTATATATATTCTAGAGGGACTCTGGTTCCTGTCTTGCCTCTATAAACTGCTTAAACATATTTTTGGAGCGCTCATAATTGTAATTCTGGTTACATGCATTTTGTAATGTTATTTTAATTGGCCAGCTGTTAGGATTACCTATCTATGATGGTGCTGTTGAAAAGAAGAATTCAAAGACTCGACAGCTGTTGTAAATCATTCAAGACAGCTTTTCAAGGCATTTACCTTAATGTATGACTCACCTACAGTGACTCGCATTTATATCGTATTTACTGACTACAATGCACTTAGCAAGCAGATTCAACATCAACATAATTATAGCAGTGATATCATCTGCTGAAAGATTACACCTTTTTCTGACCATAACCATTTTCCACTGGCACATACTAATTCTAGCTGTATAGCTCTATCACAGCCCTCTGATTTTACAACATGTGTAGCTGTATAATGTGAACCTCTTAACCAACTGATGGACAGTGACAGAACAATAAATATGGGCAACAATTATCACATACAGGTCCCAAATGCTGAACCATGCTCTTATCCAGGGTGGAAAAAATAACTTTGAATAGCTTATTAATGCTCTGAACATACTACCCGAGCAAATATAGTATGGTAACTATATTTTATTGCTCCTAGATTTAAGTGTAGGACTGCATGTCAGATATAGGTTGCAGGTACACTACATGATCAAAAGTATATGGACACCCTTCCTAATTATTGAGTTTAGGTGTTTCACCCACATTGCTAACAGGTGTATAAAATCAAGTACATAGACACAACATATTCGTAGACAAACATTGGCAGTAGAATGGGTCATACTTAAGAGCTCAGTGACTTTAAACATGGCGCTGTCGTAGGATGCCATCTTTGTAACAAGGCTATTGTGAAATAGAAGCATATAGGAGTAACAACAGTTAAGCCACCAAGGGATAGATCATGTACACTCACAGAGTGAGTCCTCTGTAGCATCACTGACTACAGTTCCAAACTGCCTCTAGAAGCAACATCAGCACAAGCACTGTGCATCACTTAGCTTCAAGGAGTGGGTTTCCTTGGCTATATAGCTACATGTTTGCAGTGATCACATTGTTATAAAATCATCGCAATACTTTAGCCTTTTTTTATAAATTCATTTACAGCAGCTACTGGCACATGACTGGCAGTAAGTACTTTGTTTTTCATATCTATAAGTAGATCTGTTGAACCCAGGTGAGTGGAAAATAACCATACCTGGAAAATCTCAGTGTTTTTGCCCCAATATCAAGTTTTAGGGTAAAAAGGCAGATACTCAGGTCACGGACTTGTTTGTATTGTACACAGCTTTTATCGTATATAAGACTAAGTTGGTGCTTTTGCTACCAGTAGGTTACGGTCACACCTGGGAACTTTTGAGCTCGGGCTACCTGGAGCCTACCTTTGTGGGACGCGGCCAGGAATACCCGCTGACGTCAGTGGGTGGTGACGTGGGTTGGCGTTCCCTTTGATGTCAGTGGGCATTCCCACTGACGTTGCAGGAAATACCCCCATTTAAATGGGAAATGGGTAAGGAGTCACGTGTAAGGGTCAGGTCTTTTAGAAGGTTTCCATGTATTGTGATAACTCCCACTTTGGGTTAACAATAAAATAAACATAGAACGCTCTTCGAAGTTTTGCGTATGTAAACCTGCAGCACACCAACTCAAGTTTACAGTTGTCACACATATAAAAGATTTAACATATTCAGAAAGTGAGACATGATACTTCTGGTGGGTAGAATTATAAAACACAAAACATAATTGCATGCATCAAACCGTCAATGTTTTTACTGGTACAATCCCAATTTGCAAACCCGCGGAGCTGTCCCAGTCTGTGCTGAAAAAATACCTTGACTGGTTTCATTGGGCCAAACACAACACAAATGTCTCAGTATAAAACAGGACACTTGGGAGATATGCTAACATATTTGGGGCTATTAAGAAAAAAACACCATAAGGATTGGTGGAATTGGAAAGAAAATTCCACTGGTTGCTATGGAGATATGATCACCTTTTACTCCAGAATAACAAATCCCTCATATCAATGACAGAGACAGAGACTTACTGGATTTTCTACTGAATCAAATGCTTTAAAATGTCCATTCCTCTGCAGGAGCATCTCCTGTAAATTCTCCTTTACAAAAAGGAGCTGAGTGACAGTAATTAGAATGCCTTCAGATGCAAACAAAGATCTACCCCACTTGAAGGCTGTCCACACTTAGTCTTCAAAGGCTATGATTTCAAGCTTAA
>VKOC01047427.1:0-26182 GCA_009364415.1 Spea multiplicata
GTTAGCATGGATGTGTATGAGATTTTTGTGTTAGCATGGATGTGTATGAGTTTTTTTGTGTTAGCATGGATGTGTACAGTATGTAGACTGCACGTGAAGCTCATGTAGGTAAACACACACAATCTGATGCAATTAAGGCACATACATGACAGTTTAAAGAAGATTGAGGGGGAACTCCTATGGAACTAAATATATTTTTAGCTTGAGTATAAAACATAATGTAAGTTGGATGAAGGCTGGACCAGGAAAGGCACTTTCTAAACAAAGGTTTACAGCACTGATGTCCTGACCTGATTTATAATATTCAGTATTCTTAAAGCACATAGACAATTCTAACATATAACATACAAAACATAAGGTTTTCCAGGGAGGAGCTTTTTCTTTTAATAATTGAAACAGCAAAATGTTATATATCATATAGTATATTTTTCATGGTGTTTATCTTGTAGCTATTGCAAAAACAGGATTGAGTTGCTCGGTAACATAGAACTCTACTAAGATGACATCACAGGATAATGATGCATAAGTGACATGAAGCAGCAGTCAAAATGTTCAGTCTCTTGTAGGACATAGAAATATTCTCTGTGATTCCTGTGAGACAGACACTAAACTGATTTTCAGTCATGAAGAATCCCAAACCTATGAGTGATTTATACGATGTGATTGATGTACTTGGCAAAGGTTCCTTCGGTGAAGTTGTTAAATGCCAGAAAAAGGATTCCGGCAAGCAGGTGGCTATAAAAATCCAAAAGTATGATTCCTCCAGCAGGGATGCCATTAAATGTGAGATCGAGATGCTGAATGCTTTGAGGAAAGTGGATGTAGAAAAGTTTAATATCCTGCAATTCTATGAACATTTTCATGATGACAGCAAATATTATATGGTTTTCGAGTTACTGCAAAAAAATCTATATCAGTACCAGGAGGAGATTGGATTTGCTCCACTTCCAGTGAGGCACATAAGGACTATCTCCTCTCAGGTATTAATAGCTCTGTCCAAGTTAAATGAGCTTTCTATTATTCATGCAGACTTAAAGCCAGAAAATATTATGCTGGTTGACCAGAACAGATACCCATTTAGAGTTAAAGTTATTGATTTTGGCTGTTCTTATAACTCTAATGAGGTGAGGGGCATGAAAGAGCCATGTATCCAAACGCTCTTTTACAGAGCCCCTGAGATCCTTCTAGGATTACCTTTCAGTGAAAAGGTGGACATGTGGTCTCTTGGCTGCATTATGGCTGAGCTTCATCTTGGAGCTCCTCTTTACCCAGGATATACTGAATACGACCAAGTACGCTACATCTGTGAGACCCAAGGTTTACCAAAAAGCCATTTGCTTGACACAGCCAGTAAGGCACCCCTTTTCTTCAGTAGAAAAGCAGGATTCCAATGGGCACTTAAAACTGTGGATGAGTACCAAATGGAGACCAAGGTGAAGCCAGCAGAATGGAGGAGGTACATCTTCAAATCCTTGGATCATCTTCAAATGATAAATCATCCCAGCTTTGTTAATGGAAGCACAGAAATGCTGGCTAACTATAGCGAACAAAAAGATATGGTGGAAATCATCAAGTGCATGCTGACGTGGGATTCCCATGAAAGAATCAATCCAGAAGCAGCCATGAACCATCAATTTATCAGCCGACAGAATCTAAGAACAAACTATGCATTCACCAATCCCTGCCAGTTTGTTCCGGAAAGTGACTCTATGAAGAGAGAGACGGACCAGCATTTTGATGCACCACCTGGCATTTATGATGGCACTCAGAATCTTGCCTATCATGACAGGGAGATGGAGCTGGACAGAAAAACCCCGTTCAATTCCCAAAATGAAAATACAACCTGCTATGTACGCCACAAGGCTTCACTCTTCCAGAACATCTCACGACACGTTGGTCAGTTTGTCAACTCTATGAAATCGATTTTCAACTGGAGGAAAGCTCTCCCTGAAAGACAGAGAGATGATGATGAGTGGAGCCTGATCGATGAAGACAATAACGTCTGAATGTCAAATGATTTTGACTTTTTTTGGACATTTTCGAAGTTTCACCTTGAAACCAAAACATCCTAGAACATCTTCTGCTTTAGGAAAAAGCAGACCAGCAGGGATTCGATTATAATGATATATTAAAATGTATTTTAGTTTTTAGTGCATATTATTGTCAAAAATCTTTAATGTTGTCTGTGAACTTACCTGAGGTAGTAGCTGCAGCCCTACAGCTGCTCTCCATTTCTGTGGTGTAGCAAAGCAGCCAATAAGTTATAGGAAAAAAGCTCTCATTGAAATGAATGGGAGGGCTTTTAGTGCCGGCGCACAGGGGTCCGTAGACATCAAGCAATCGCAGAAGGCTGTGGAGCTGATGGGAGTTAAGTCTAAAGTGTTTTTGCCTAAAAACATCTCCTACACAGCAAATAGTTGGGTAGTGGAGAAAGGAGCAAATGCATATGGTGGATTCCGTAGGATATACACATGTAATTGCAATGAGGTTATTATGAAAATGTAAATTGTGTTTTCTCCACTCCTAATGAACATGCATTGAAAAAATTTGCATCGATACATTGTCTCAATGGTTTGAAAAAACATTATATTTCATAGATCATAAATGAAAAAAGAGCAGAGAGAATACGGAGAAGGCATACACGGAGCTCCTGGGGGTACACTGTGTTGCATACATTTACAGGAGGCTGCATGTTCGGATAGACACCCTGCTCAGGCTCCAGGTTTTTTTCCAGTAATTATTTTGGAGAAGGATTAATGTTCTCACTGCAACCCCAGGCTAGCTTTTGTATTATAGTTTAACACACTATTTCCCTTTAAGTGCAAAGTGTATTATATATTTTTGGGGTGTCCCTTAAGTCATATTGTTACAGAAGGAGGTCATTCCCTTTCAAACTTACAAACTATAGGTTTTATGAATATTCTGTTTCCAGTATATGGAGGTAAGTCCGGACATACTTCTTTATGTCCGGGAAACTACTGGTCTGGTGCATTCAACCTGCATTCAAGATACACTGAGGCTTCACTTTAGGTAGCTGAGTTCAACAAGGCTGAGATCGTCTCGGTATGTTAAGTGTGTGTCTTTGTTAGTGTGAGTGTCAGTGTCTGGCTGTGTGTTTTAGTAGAATTGTCTACACATTCATGTTAATGCACACACTTTTACATACCTTCTCATTCTAACATCTATACATACATGTTCCATACCTTTACACTCCCAGTCTCTATCCCACTTTAGGTCTAAAAAGACCAGTTTTTAGTTTTTGGATATGTTGATGGAACTTGGTAGGTTTCTGATATAAAAATTAGGAAACTCCCTCAATCCCACGATTGCTGTAAGATTGTTGAAAAAGCAGTTTCTTGTTTTGTTAAATGTTCTAATGTACTTAATGAATCCTTGGTACGTTCAATGTGTAACGGCAATTGCAAAACAAGTCTAAAAGTTACTGATCATATATGATGATGTTTTATTTGATCCACTCATAACCAATTTTAGAGATCATAACATTAGTTCGTCCAGTAACTCTTCACATTAATTGTGACGTTCACCTTTTTCCCAGATATCTAATAAGATTATGCATCTATTATGGGTCCAATTCAATTATGTCCACTTGAATAATTTTGACAATTTTTTTTTTGTTTTATTTTTTAGATACAAAAATTACAAAGACATATAAAAGACAGTATGTTAAAAACATTAGCAGCATATGATGTTAATTATTACTTGTCTCTATTATATATAGAGATCTATATCATTTTCTTTATTCAGTCTAGATACATTTTATCCATGCATGCATATGACAGGTATAGACAACATTATGAACATAGAAATAGCCTATGATATCTGTAAGGTCATTTCATATGTATATTTCCAAAGTGGGTTAATCTTCTCTCCCCTAATTTGTAAATATTTATAAGGTAAGTCTTCCCCATATTTCCCAATATTTATACATAAGCCCATTAGCTCTATAATAACCATATTCCATATTCTTTTGTCCAGGAAATTAACTTTTTTTGCCTCCAATTTCTAGATATAAGTACCAGCATCGCAAGGATCACATGGTCTATTCGTTTTTTTGTTTTACCGGAATCATCTCCCAATCTTGAAGTAATAGTGCTCTAATCGGTGACTTATCTATCTGTTTGATATGATATTACATATCTTGTCCCAGCACTCCGCTATTTTGCTGCACGACCACCAAATATGAATCCATGTTCCCTCGGCTTCTTGACATCTCCAGCATAGATTTTGTTTTGCTGGATTTATCTTATGGAGCCTTTTTGGGATCATATACCATCTATTTACAATTTTAAAGTAGATCTCCTGTAGATTTAAACAGTGCACATTTTTCATAACTTGAATCCAAGATTTTCTCCAACGGTCTATAAAAGAAACATTATCTATATTTACATCTTTCTCCCATTTTTTCCAAGCGGGTGGGGATTTAAGGTCATCTAATTCCAAGATTAAGTCTGTACAGAGTTTTAAGGATTTCTGTTTAATCTGATTATCAAATATTTTCATAAACTTTATCACGTATTTCTCTTTATTTTCCTCAAAAAGAGAGTGGAGTAAATAGTTCTTTATTCTCATATAATTAAATATTTCTTTATTAGTAAGACCAAACTCAATACTCAAAGTAGGAAAAAGTTTATTTCCTATCATAAGTTCCTCTATTCTTTTTATCCCACATTTTTCCCACTTATTAAGGTTAATGTCCCGGATATTTTTATTTTGAAGCTCTAGCGGGGCCTTTTTAGTTATAAGGTCGTTAAAGCCAATTTTCCTCTTAAAGCTCTGCCAAAATAATAATATTGAGTTAAGTAATGTCCCTTTAAGATGTTTCATATATTTCTTTAAATCCTTTTTTCTGCAGCCAAAGGGCTATTTCTAGATCTTTCAAGCCCAAAATAGATTTTTCAATTAAATACCAGTCAGACTCCTTAGATTGCATCAGTTGCATTTTATATATATGGGATAGCATGGATGAATACCAATAGTTAAGTAGTTTAGGGAGACCCAGTCCTCCTCGACTCCTAGGTAGAAACAAAGTATGTTTTGGAATTCTAGGGTGTTTATCCCGCCATATAAATTTCATTAATTTTGATTGTATTAAATTAGTCCAATCTTTAGACAGAATATCCGGAATCATTCTAAATCTGTAGAGCCACGCTGGTAGTATATATGATTTTACAATATTAATTCTCCCCATCCACGATATAGGAAGGGACTTCCACTTATTTAATTTCTCTTGTGTCTGCTTTAAAAGGGCTTGACAATTCCTTTCCATTATCTTAATGCCTTCTACCGGAATTTTTATTCCTAGATAGTCTATACCTGTATCTAGCCACAAGAATTGGAACCTGGATTTTATTAAATTTTTCTCTTCTTCTGTCATTGCAATACACATTGCTTGTGATTTCCCCATATTTAACTTATAATTAGATGTAATTCCATGTAGTTAAATTTTTTGTAGTAGAAGTGGAATCGTAACGTTAGGTTTAGCTAAAATAATGAGATTATCATCTGCATAAAGAGACATTTTCATTTCTGATTGACCGATTTTAATTCCAGCAATGTTGGAGTTATATCTTATTCTAGAGGCAAAAGGTTCTAAGGAAATAATATATAAGAGAGGGGCTAAGGGACATTCCTGTCTTGTGCCATTAAATATATTAAACCATTGAGATTCAAATCGTTGCCCCACTATTTTAGCTGTGGGAGTAGTATATAATGCCATAATAGCATCAATTAGACCCGGTCCAAAGCCCATCTCCTTTAGAGTTTCTTCCAGGACCTCCCAGCTGACCCTGTTAAATGCTTTCTCAGCATCTAATGACAGGGCCAGCAAGGGGTAATATTTGCATAATTACAAATGTCTATTATCTTTCTGACGTTATCGCTAGGAGATCTAGATTTTATGAAGCCTGTTTGATCCTTATGTATTAATACCTCTAAGTTTGGTCTAATCCTATTTGCTATTATCGCTGAATATATTTTAGTATCTAAATTTATCAGAGATATTGGTCTATAATTTTTAATGTCCTGGGCAGATTTGTCAGGTTTCAAAATAGGGCATATATGTGCTTGTAGCATTTCTCGTGGAAATTTTTTCTGATTTTTTATTTCATTGAACATATTGCACAGGTAAGGAGTCAAACTAGTTTCCAGGGTTTGAAAAAATTCAGCAATATATCCGTCAGGGCCCGGAGATTTACCCTTTTTTAATTGCATTATTATTTTTTTCACTTCATTTTCTTCTATAGGGCGATCTAAAATTTCAGCTTGAGCTGTCGATATTTGTGTTATCTTAGAAGATCTTAAATATTTCTTAATTATATCTCGCTTATAGCTATTATCATGAAGATTATACAGTTCTGTATAGAATAAACGAAAAGCTTCTCCAATTTGTGCTGGTGAAATGCAATTTTTATCTTTATAGATAATTTTATGTATTCTAGAATTAGCTATTCGTATTGATAGCCTTATATTATTAGCCTTTTCCATCAATAGCTCATTAATTGTTTTTTTTGTTAATTCATTTTCAGATTTTAGTTCGGGATCTAACCGTATCTTATATTCTTTTGCATTCTCTTATCAATGGTGCATTAACTAAAATCATATCTATTCTAGAAAATGATTTATGGCTGAACTATTGGAGCCGCAAGAGATCAGACTCGAAGCTCAAAATTTCGTCAGCGGCATCACCTACACCGGACGCTCCTCCCTGTCAGCGTCTTACGTCATTTCCCCCACCCGAATTTTTTTTTCTTTATTTATTTTATCTGTTTTTTGTTACAACAATAATATTAATGAAACAATGGCACAATTTATTACACATACAGATATAACACAAACAGGGGCGGAATGTATACTTCAGTATACCATGACGTTTTGGACATTTTATGCTTCCAACTTTGTGGGAACAGTTTAGGGAAGGCCCTTTTCTATTCTATCCAATGACTGGGCTCCAGTGCACAAAGCAAGGTCCATAAAGACATGGGTGGATGAGTTTTGTGTGGAAGAAGTTGACTGGCCCTCATAGAGCACTGACCTGATGATCCTCCTGATTGTAAGCCAGGCTTTCTCGCCGAACATCAGTGCCTGACCTCACAAATACTCTACTGGATGCATTGGCAAAAAATTCAAACAGAAACCCTCCAAAATCATACAGAAGAGCGGAAGCTGTTATAGCTGCAAAAAGGGGGTCAACTACATACAACTACAAGTCCCTGTTGGTGTTTAGTCAGGTGTCCCAAAACTTTTTTCTATATAGTGTATGTTCTACCCAGACACATCAATCACACACTATTATAGCAGCATATATGTTACCATATCACACCGTCACTTTATTCAGAGGATAGTAGATAAATGGAGCAGCATCTTAGCAAAAGTATTAAAGATGAATACAGTGAGGGAATGTAAGCATGCATGGAATAGGCATTCATTTTTGCTGATTCTGAGGCTACCATTGGTAGGAATAATGGGCAAACTTGTGTGTTAGCATGGATGTGTATGAGGTTTTTGTGTTAGCATGGATGTGTATGACATTTTTTGTGTTAGCATGGATGTGTATGAGATTTTTGTGTTAGCATGGATGTGTATGAGGTTTTTTGTGTTAGCATGGATGTGTACAGTATGTAGACTGCACGTGAAGCTCATGTAGGTAAACACACACAATCTGATGCAATTAAGGCACATACATGAAAGTTTAAAGAAGATTGAGGGGGAACTCCCATGGAACTAAATATATTTTTAGCTTGAGTTTAAAACATAATGTAAGTTGGTTGAAGGCTGGACCAGGAAGGGCACTTTCTAAACAAAGGTTACGTCACGTGACCCCTTGGTGTAACCGAGGATGCTCTCACAGCGTGCAAGCAGACAGACCAAAAGCTGCAGGAAAGAGCAAGGAGGTAGAGAGGTAATGTTGAGAGGAAGGGGCTATGTATGCGAGAATGTCTATGTATAAGTGCTTATGCGGTAACAGCACTGATGTCCGGACCTGATTTATAATATTCAGTAGTCTTAAAGCACATAGACAATTCTAACATATAACATACAAAACATAAGCTTTTCCTGGGAGGAGCTTTTTCTTTTAATAATTGAAACAGCAAAATGTTATATATCATATAGTGTATTTCTCATGGTGTTTATCTTGTAGCTATTGCAAAAACAGGAGTGAGTTGCTCGGTAACATAGAACACTACTAAGATGACATCACAGGAGAATGAAGATGCATGAAGTGACTTGAAGCAGCAGTCAAAATGTTCAGTCTCTTGTAGGACATAGAAATATTCTCTGTGATTCCTGTGAGACAGACACTAAACTGATTTTCAGTCATGAAGAATCCCAAATCTATGAGCGATTTATACGATGTGATTGATGTACTTGGCAAAGGTACCTTCGGTGAAGTTGTTAAATGCCAGAAAAAGGATTCTGGCAAGCAGGTGGCTATAAAAATCCAAAAGTATGATTCCTCCAGCAGGGATGCCATTAAATGTGAGATCGAGATGCTGAATGCTTTGAGGAAAGTGGATGTAGAAAAGTTTAATATCCTGCAATTCTATGAACATTTTCGTGATGACAGCAAATATTATATGGTTTTCGAGTTACTGCAAAAAAATCTATTTCAGTACCAGGAGGAGATTGGATTTGCTCCACTTCCAGTGAGGCACATAAGGACTATCTCCTCTCAGGTATTAATAGCTCTGTCCAAGTTAAATGAGCTTTCTATTATTCATGCAGACTTAAAGCCAGAAAATATTATGCTGGTTGACCAGAACAGATACCCATTTAGAGTTAAAGTTATTGATTTTGGCTGTTCTTATAACTCTAATGAGGTGAGGGGCATGATAGAGCCATATATCCAAACGCTCTTTTACAGAGCCCCCGAGATCCTTCTAGGATTACCTTTCAGTGAAAAGGTGGACATGTGGTCTCTTGGCTGCATTATGGCTGAGCTTCATCTTGGGGCTCCTCTGTACCCAGGATGTACTGAATACGACCAAGTACGCTACATCTGTGAGACCCAAGGTTTACCAAAAAGCCATTTGCTTGACACAGCCAGTAAGGCACCCCTTTTCTTCAGTAGAAAAGCAGGATTCCAATGGGCACTTAAAACTGTGGATGAGTACCAAATGGAGACCAAGGTGAAGCCAGCAGAATGGAGGAAGTACATCTTCAAATCCTTGGATCATCTTCAAATAATAAATCATCCCAGCTTTGTTAATGGAAACACAGAAAAGCTTGTTAACTATAGCGAACAAAAAGATATGGTGGAACTCATCAAGTGCATGCTGACGTGGGATTCCCATGAAAGAATCAATCCAGAAGCAGCCATGAATCATCAATTTATCAGCCGACAGAATCTAAGAACAAACTATACATTCACCAATCACTACCAGTTTGTTCCAGAAAGCTTAAGTGACTCTATGAAGAGAGAGACGGGCCAGCATTTTGATGCACCACCTGGCATTTATGATGGTACTCAGGATCTTGCCTATTATGACAGGGAGATGGAGCTGGACAGAAAAACCCAGTTCAATTCCCAAAATGAAAATACAACCTGCTATGTAGGCCACAAGGCTTCACTCTTCCAGAACATCTCACGATACATTGGTCAGTTTGTCAACTGTATAACAGGGATTTTCAACTGGAGGAAAGCTCTGCCTGAACGACAGAGAGATGATGAGTGGAGCCTGATGGATGAAGACAATAACGTCTGAATGTCAAATGATTTTGACTTTTTTTGAACATTTTCGAAGTTTCCCCTTGAAACCAAAACATTCTAGAACATCTTCTGCTTCAGGAAAAAGCAGACCAGCAGGGATTCGATTATAATGATATATTAAAATGTATTTTAGTTTTTAGTGCATATTCTTGTCAAAAATCTTTAATGTTGTCTGTGAACTTACCTGAGGTAGTAGCTGCAGTTATAGGAAAAAAGCTCTCATTGAAATGAATGGGAGGGCTTTTAGTGCCGGCGCACAGGGGTCCGTAGACATCCAGCAATCGCAGAAGGCTGTGGAGCTGATGGGAGTTAAGTCTAAAGTGTTTTTGCCTAAAAACATCTCCTACACAGCAAATAGTTGGGTAGTGGAGAAAGGAGCAAATGCATATGGTGGATTCCGTAGGATATACACATGTAATTGCAATGAGGTTATTATGAAAATGTAAATTGTGTTTTCTCCACTCCTAATGAACATGCATTGAAAAAAATTTCATCGATACATTGTCTCAATGGTTTGAAAACATTATATTTCATAGATCATAAATGAAAAAAGAGCAGAGAGAATACGGAGAAGGCATACACGGAGCTCCTGGGGGTACACTGTGTTGCATAGATTTACAGGAGGCTGCATGTTCGGATAGAAACCCTTCTCAGGCTCCAGGTTTTTTCCCAGTAATTATTTTGGGGAAGGATTAATGTTCTCACTGCAGCCCCAGGCTAGCTTTTGTATTATTGTTTAACACACTATTTCCCTTTAAGTGCAAAGTGTATTATATATTTTTGGGGTGTCCCTTAAGTCATATTGTTACAGAAGGAGGTCATTCCCTTTCAAACTTACAAACTATAGGTTTTATGAATATTCTGTTTCCAGTATATGGAGGTAAGTCCGGACATACTTCTTTATGTCCGGGAAACTACTGGTCTGGTGGTGGGTAGCTGCATTCAAGATACACTGAGGCTTCACTTTAGGCAGCTGAGTTCAACAAGACTGAGATCGTCTCGGTATGTTAAGTGTGTGTGTCTTTCTTAGTGTGAGTGTCAGTGTCTGGCTGTGTGTTTTAGTAGAATTCTCTACACATTCATGTTAACGCACACACTTTTACATACATTCTCATTCTAACATATATATATATATATATACCGTATTGGCTCAGATATAGGCCACAACCGAATATAGGCCGCACCCTAAAAGTTAGGTGCTTTTTTAAAGAAAAAAGTTTCTGCCCCTCCGAGATATGCTGCCACTCTGTCCCGAAGATGTACCCCCCGAGATATGCTGACACTCTTACCCCCCCAAAAAATATGCTGCCACTCTACCCCCCCCCCAGACTAGTGCTGCCACTCTACCCCCCGAGATATGCTGCCACTCTAACCCCCTGTCAGGAACCTGAGTCCATACGGACGACCGTAATGACCCAGTGCGCCCAAAGATGGAGTTCAGGAGGTATCGCGCAGGAGTGGAGTCTGACAAAACTAGCAAAACTTGGAGATATCCTGCAAACAACCTGGAACAGGCACGAGACATCACACAGGACTCGTGCGGGATGCTGCAGGCAGGGGGTATGGAAGCTAAGCAGAGAATAAACAGAAACGCAGCAATCAAGGCGGACAGAGCAAGGAACAGGGAGACCGAGCAAAGAACATAACCATACAAGACTACAAGACTTACATGATACAGGGCACAACAAAGGACAGGGAACAAGGCAAGGAACACAGGGGAAGGAGTGAGGAGCAGGAATCCTCGGACGCTTCTCCTTTAAGCAAGGATAGGACATATTAACTGGGACATGGGTAGAGGAGAGAGGAACCAGAATCCTCAGATGATACAGGGAAGAAGGGCAAAGGTACATAAGAGACAGACGCACATGGATACAGGAACTAGCCTAGGACTAAACGATAACAATTGGAGATTCCGTCACATCTTATGGCCATAGTATGCTTAGCCCACCACTACGCCAAAGTACTCCAATGATGGTGGGTCCTAACGCTAATCCCTGCTGACAGTGGTACGAAACAAACCAAACATAAAATCCAAACACATAGCACTGAAACATACCTTTACACTGCAGACAGAGACAAACAGAACACATGGGAGGGACACACCTTATAAAGGAAACAGAGCTGAAGCAAAGAGCTGAAGAAGAAGCAAGGAATGGGAGATCAGAAGAGAGCAAAAGGAAATCCAGGAATGGATCGAAGCAAAACATGGGAACTGAGGCAAGGCAGGGAAAAACAGAGATATGTAGCTCCGCAGCCTGGATGAACCCTGACACGCCCCCGAGATATGCTGCCACTCTACCCCCCCTGAGATATGCTGCCACTCTGTCCCCAAGATGTCCCTCCCCTCCAGACTTACAGACTCCACAGGGTCTTGCGGGGCCGGCGGGGGACATATTCAACAGAAGTATTCAACTTCCGGGGCTGGCACTTCCGCTGTGGGAAGTACCGGCAAGGAAGATTGTTCGCGCAGACATGCACCGGCAGCGTTGATGCGAGCATAAACAACCTCCGCTGCCGGCACGTCTGCAAGATGTGCTTTAAAAATCTCCCTTGCCGGGACTCCCCCCGTGGGAAGTGCCGGCAGGGGAGGATGTCTGAGCGTATCAGAGAGTAGGATGCAGGTCCCCTGCACCGCTGCGGGGGATCTTTATCCTAGCCCCGCTGCCTGCCCGGCGCCCGAAACTGCATGTCCCGGGCGTCGGGCGCTAGACCCCGAATATAGGCCGCACCCCCACTTTAAAGACTTAAAGTGGGGGGAAAAAGTGCCTATATTTGGGCCAATACGGTATATACATACATGTTCCATACCTTTCACTCCCAGTCTCTATCCTACTTTAGGTCTAGAAAGACCAGTTTCTGTTTTTGATATGTTATTGTAACTTGGTAGGTTTCTGATATAAAAATTTGGAAACTCCCTCAATCCCACGATTACTGCAAGATTGTTGAAAAAGTTGTTTCTTGTTTTGTTAAATGTTCTAATGCAGTTAATTCATCCTTGGTACATTCAATGTGTAACGGCAATTGCAAAACAAGTCTAATAGTTACTGACTGGTGATCTTATGTGATGATGTTTATTTCATCCACTTATCAGAGTCCCTTTGTATGAGGGTATTGTAAAGTATCAACACAGTATTCACACTTTGCCAGTTTCATGACTGGAGGAGGGCCTACCTGGCAGCCCCCTTTTTCCCCCTCCTCCCATAACCACAAATAAAGACATACACCAAATATCATTTTAACAAACTGGCTTTATTTATTTCTTAACAATGTCAATAAAAGTCAGATATGGATTAATTTGTCCACGGTGCAATCCAACTTGCATCTCCGCACCGTGACACTAACACAATTAACGTGTCAAGGTTTAAGTACCATTAACCCTTTGTAAACTTTACACCAATGTGTTGGGCGCTTAACGAACGCCCCTTTTAACAATTAACTAAACACCATCAAACTGAACCAGTAACCAGTGAAACTGTCAATGAATAAACACCATCTGGCATAGGCGTGTAAACCGTATACCCGCTGTGACTGACGGCGTCCCTTGCCCGTCAGCCCGTGGCACCAATAGGAATCGCAAGGGCCCTTAGCCCAAGGAGTGTCTTGCACTTAAGCCCGAAGGCTTGTGCACCACGAGCCAACCACCCCTAAAGGTGAGTAGCTCTAGCACCATGCCAGCATAAAACCTACACCATAGAAACAAACACAAAAAGAGGGGAGGGTGGGAGGGAATATTTTCAGGCAAAAGCCAGTAAAGGAATAATGCCCTACCCTGTAGGGAACCAAATTTATAGCCCATATAATGGGGGGTGTCACCAAGGGGCTGCTGACCAACCCCGAGTGACCCCCTAATCTGCCGATTTACATATAGCTGGGCAATTAGTAACTTTTTACAGTTCAAAAGGTGAAAGTGGAGGAGGAGAGGAAGGGCAGCCCAGGCCCCCCCAGTCATGGGCCCCTGCGTCCATTTCTCTCCCTCCAGGGCTGTGCTTGACTGGAGGAGGGCCTACCTGGCAGCCCCCTTTTTTCCCCTCCTCCCATAACCACAATAAAGACATACACCAAATGTAATTTTAACAAATTGACTTTATTTATTTAACAATGTCAATAAAAGTCAGATATGGATTAATATGTCCACGGTGCAATCCAACTTGCATCTCCGCACCGTGACACTAACACAATTAACGTGTCAAGGGTTAAGTACCATTAACCCTTTGTAAACTTTACACCAATATGTTGGGCGCTTAACGAACGCCCCTTTTAACAATTAACTAAACCCCATCAAACTGAAAAGTAACCAGTGAAACCGTCAATGAATAAACACCATCTGGCATAGGCGTGTAAACCATATACCCGCTGTGACTGACGGCGTCCCTTGCCCGTCAGCCCGTCAGCCCGTGGCACCAATAGTGCAAGGGCCCTTAGCCCAAGGAGTGTCTTGCACTTAAGCCCGAAGGCTTGTGCACCACGAGCCAACCACCCCTAAAGGTGAGTAGCTCTAGCACCATGCCAGCATAAAACCTCCACAGCCAGGGAATGCGACCACTTGCATTCTACTGGCCCCCCACCACCGCCAGAGCCCTCTCGAGGCCCGTCTGAATATCAAGCAACCAAATGTCCAAACCCACATCGGACAAATGGACCCCATCCTGACGAAACAAACCCGAGAGGTCCCCTTCCAAATCGTCATGCCGAACAACGACGGAACGCCCCCGGAAAGCCAAAAAACGAGAAATGGTCTTATTCACTTGTTTCCTAGCATGCTCCACACCAGCATGAGAGTTAGCCCCTCGCCACCGCAACCTGGTAACAATATGAGACCAGACAAAAAACGTGGAAGGATAAGCTGCCCAAAACTGTTGAAAATCAGCCTTCATATTGGAGATCAAAACCCGCAAAGGAACCTGAACAAGATCGTTCCCACCCACATGAAACAACAGAACCTGGGGCACCCCATGGATCCGGACATGGCGAGACAGTTCCCTGCCAACCCTGTCCCACCGCATACCTCGGAAGCCCAGCCACCGGATTACCACCCTATCCGGATCAAAGCCAAGCTGCCTGCCAGAGGGACGAATCGCTGCCCGTCTCGCCGCCCAATACACGTACGAGTGCCCCAAGATCCACACGACCACCTTACCGGGACCTAAAAAAGAACAAAACGGGACATAAGAACGAGAAAATCTAAAGCAGATGAGGTCTGACATAAGAACGAAATCTATTGGACTCCCATCTCCCAATCCTCATCACCACATCCTGCTCCAACCCCCACCTAACCGCCTCCGTGGCGGCCCCAATCCTAAAGGAATGAGTACCAAACTCGTGAACGGGAAGACCCAAAGCACCCAAGCAGCCCCGAAACACTGCCACAAATTGGTACCGTGACAATAAAGAGCCGTCCCCATGAATCAACAAAGAACCATCCACACAAGGCCTAACAGCCAAAAACACCACAGCCGCAGCACAGGGGCAAACGGGACTATCCAACAAGCTGTGTAGCACAACAAAGCGCCCCCTACCAGCCTGATCGGTCTTAGACCGACGAAGCCGGATGCAAACCCGATCAGCCTCAAGAACGAAATCCGAGAACAACAAACCACCCCGAACCTTCCTATTAGGGCTGACCAGTTCGCCCACACTAAAAGCCCCAAAGAACGCCAAAACAAAAGCCAGGCGAAATAAACACAACTCAAAATGCGACACACAAATCTCAGACAACCGGCCCACCAAATCCACCAATAACCCAAAAGAAACTGGCCTGCGCGAATCACGGGAATGAGACCCCCTCCGAAACCCACGCAACGCCTGCTTAACCAGAAAATTTTTAGTCAAATCCCGCTCACCCTGCGCCTTAAACATAAAGGCCAGAGCAGACACACGGCGGTCGAGACCCGACACTGA
Source organism: Spea multiplicata (assembly GCA_009364415.1). Lineage (NCBI taxonomy): Eukaryota > Metazoa > Chordata > Amphibia > Anura > Pelobatidae > Spea > Spea multiplicata. Next base: position 15,626 of record VKOC01047427.1, read on the forward strand.
CACCCCGGAACCGAACAAAAACCCAATATTCCATAAAAGGACCACAGACTTGGAATCATCAGTCGAAGGAAACCCAGCCTGGCAACAAAACTCACCCCACTCAGCCCAAACCTTCTGGTAAAAACTCCAAGTAGCAGGAACCAACGCCCTCCTCAGGAGCGACCCTGCTCCGACTCGCCCAGCTGCCACATCCACCTGGGAAACTGCGTATCGACTCTGTCTGCCCGCGGGGCCAGCTGGAAAAAACGCTCCCACTGCAAACGAGAAAGAGAATCGGCGATGCTGTTATCCACCCCGGGTACATGAACCGCCCGAAAACACATATACAATTGTAGTCAATGCAGAACCAATTGCCGCAACAAGCGGAGAACAGGAACAGAGGAGGAGGTGAGACCATTCACGGCCTGAACCACCGCCAAATTGTCACACCGAAAGCGAACATGTTGGTTCGCCAGGTCAACCCCCCAGATCTCCACCGCCACAACTATCGGAAAGAGTTCCAAAAAAGTGAGATTCCTAGTGAGGCCAAGCCCACACCAACCATCCGGCCATTGCCCCGCACACCACCTGCCACGAAAATAGGCCCCAAAACCAACCAAACCGGACGCGTCAGTCCACAATTCAATGTCTCCATTAGCCACAGGGGAAGGCAACCACACAGACTTCCCATTGTAATCCTAGAAAAAACGATGCCAAACCCGCAAATCATCCTTCAACTGAACTGTCAACCGGATAAAATGATGAGGAGCCGAGACCCCAGACGTGGACAACGACAATCTACGGGAAAAGACCCGTCCCATAGGGAGAACCCGACACGCAAAATTCAACTTCCCTAAAAGAGACTGAAGTTGCCGCAGTGTAACCTTCGAAAGCCGCAAAAAACTGCCCACCAAAAACCTCAGCTCGACCACCTTGGACTCCGGAAGCCGACACACCATTTCAACTGAGTCAATTTCAATCCCCAAAAAACTCAAAACAGGACAAGGGCCCTCAGTTTTCCCTGGAGCCAACGGAACACCAAAATCAGACGCCACCTGGTGGACTGAAGCCAAAAGAACCGCACATTGAGAGGACCCCGGAGGCCCCACGCACAAAAAATCATCCAGGTAATGGATAACCGAAGGCAATCCAGACACCTCCCTCTAACGACCCACTCTAAAAATGAACTAAACGCCTCAAAATAAGAACAGGAAATGGAACACCCCATAGGCAAACACCTGTCAACATAAATACCCCCCTGCCAGCGACAACCCAACAAGTGCACGCACTCCGCATGAACCGGCAACAGCCGAAACGCCGCCTCAATGTCAGTCTTAGCCATGAGAGCCCCCTGGCCAAAAGACCTCACCCAATGGGCCGCTTTATCAAAAGAGGTATAGGATACAGCACACAACTCCGGGTCAATGCCATCATTAACAGAATGCCCCTTAGGAAATGACAGATGGTGAATGAGGCGGAATTTACCAACCTCCTTCTTAGGAACTAAACCCAACGGAGAAATTCTCAAACCCGGGAGAGGGGAAACAGAAAACGGGCCTGACATACGGCCCAGCCGAACCTCTTTAGCCAATTTCTCAGAAACAACCTCAGGATGAGCCAAGGCGGACTTCAAATTCCGAGACGAATATTCCCCAGACACCCCGACAAAGGGAATCCGGAAACCCTCACAAAACCCACCCGACAGCAAAGCGGCAGCCTCTCTGTCAGGGTACCTACTCAGCCACGGAAGCATCTTCTCCAGCCGCACCGGAGTCTCCCCTCTTGGAACCACCGGAACCCTTGCCCCCTTTGTGGCGCTTGGGACATTTCGCAAGGGAGTGGGACCCATTACACCCCGAGCACTCATGCTTGAAACGACACAAGGTGACCCACTTGCACTGCCCCTCGTTGTACTTCCAGCAAAACTCCTTCTGCATACCAGCCGCTGTTCCCGGGGTCCCAGAAGCACCGGCTGCGCCTGGAAATGTCTGCCCTGCGGGCCGCCCAGGGGCCATAACACGCAACCACAAGGCAATGTCCTTGTGGTCCCAGCGCAAACCCGGCCTACAAGCCATCCGCTGCCTAAACTGCTCATCGTACCGAAGCCAAGACTGACCCCCAAAGGTCCGATAAGCCTCACCAATACTATCCAAATAACAGAAAAGGCCAGTACAATGCTCCGGCGCTTTCTGCCCAATCACACTGGCCAAGATTGCAAACGCCTGAAGCCAGTTAGTAAAGGTGCGAGGAATCAGCCGATACCGCCGTCTCTCCTCATCCTCCTTCTTACTGGCTTCCCCTTTCGTAGGCTTATCCAAATTAAACTTTTCCAGAGGGAGGAGGGAAAAAATCTCAACATACTCCCCCTTCCAAATTTTTTCACGAACCTCCTGTTTTAAATGAGTGCCCAATGGGGCCTCAAAACACACATAAACCTCCCCGCGAGAAGCATCAGCTAAGCGGACAAGGTCATCACCCCCAGACTTCTCAGTAGAAGCGCCGACAGTCCCAGCAACCGTACCCGCAACCACATCACTAGCAGCCACCACCGGACCCGCCGTAACTGACGCCGAAGGGACTTGCTCAACCCCAGGGGCCAGACCCGAAACCACGGAACGCGCAGCGGGGGGAAACCCAGCCCCCCCATAAGAACCCCAAACCCCAGCTGGAGAAGCAGAACTAACCTGGCATTTACACGCCTCTAACAACTCACTAAAACCCGTCAACAACTGTCCTAACAAAAGAGAGGGATCAGTCCGGGGCCCAGCAACACCCGAACCCCCAGAAGACACCCCCAGAACCCCCCCAACCGACAACCCAGGAAGCGGAGAAAAAGTGGAAAAAGGGGGAAGGGAACAACCATGCTCACCAGGAGGCTGACCACCAGCCGAAGTGGATGTAATAGGCCTGGCTGTAGAACTGGGCAACGCAGAAAAACCCTGCCGTAGTAAAGCAGGTGTGCCCAGAAAATCCTCTTCAGCATCAGCGCGTGATGAAGCAGCTGAGCGTTCCCCTTCCAAGATGGCCGCTGCCGATCCCCGTGTGGCGGGCGCCATATTAGGTGAGGCGCGCGAAACACCAGACCGAGTGCCCGCCCCTTTAGACCGCATGGCGGCCACACCAGCAGCAACAAGCTCCCGAGCGCGTACCTCGGAGCGTACAGCTCCCTCACCCCTCACAGGCGACTCAGGAACACGGCGACGACCAAGACGGCTCCGCGGCAGCTCCCTGGAAACCGCCACACCGGACAGACCCTCGCCGGGATCCTGGGACACCTCATCCCCCGAACCGGAGCTCCAGGACAGCCGGACATCCGCTTCAGCGGATGAGCTGCACGGCCAGACCGCACCATCCAAGGATTTCATCTCTTCACAGGCCCGCCGGAAAGCACGGTCCTGCTCTCTGAACGAGGGCTACGCCTGCCGCCGCCTGCATCAGGGCTCAGCCGCTCCGGAGGCCGGGAAGGCCTCGACCGGGTACGAGGGACATTGGGGGCCGCGGGATCCGGAACCACAGATGGGGGAGCTTTGGACAGCAACCCAGCAATCCGGCCACGAAGCCACTCAGCCCTGGGACCCTCCAAGGACTGCAGCTCAGAAATAAGATCATCCATGGTAAGTAAAGGGGTTAAACAGCAAGAGCAGCAATATTTGCAATATTTTCAGGCAAAAGGCAGTAAAAGAGTAATGCCCTACCCTGTAGCCAAATTTATAGCCCATATTATGGGCTGCTGACCAACCCCGAGTGACCCCCTAATCTGCAGATTTACATATAGCTGGGCAGATTAGTAACTTTATAAAGTTCTAAAGGTAAAAGAGGGGGAGGAGAGGAAGGGCAGCCCAGACCCCCCCAGTCATGGGCCCCTGCATCCATTTCTCTCCCTCCAGGGCTGTGCTTTATATATGAATATATACAAATCTAATCTAATTGTATTCAATAATACAAGTTTCTTCCCCTTTGCTGACTCATACTAGGAGTATTTCTTAATACATGTTTGGATAGTAAATTGCTTGATAATAACATTATTACAGTCTGATATTTGTTTTTAAAATAAAAAGTTGGGGCAACATTTATTAATGCACTTTGTCTTTGTTGATACATTCAAAGTGTTTATTCTACCTGTAGTTTAAAATAGGTAATTAATGTTTATAAGGGACTGCCCTTATCCTGCTTGGAAGGTTTTCTGTGGTTTTCTACTAGCACAGTTATTTAAATGATTTGCATGGCTTCTAAAATAGTGGTTTCTAAGACCTTGCAGTATAAAATCTAAACGAAGATTGGAGGAGTGCATTAAGGAAACTTAACAATTTTATATGACGACACCCCAAAATCTGAATATTAATTTATGAAAAAAAGAAAAAGCCTGAATATAAGATGACCCTAGACCCTGTAGGAAAAAAGTTTTACCAGTAAATGTTAATTCATGTAAACTATGTGAACAATTTTTTTAATAAAAGCTATGACTGGGAAAAATATTTTGTTTTTATTTCCTTTTGTTCAACCTGTCCCCCCCAGTTATGCACATCTGCCCCCTGGCTGGCCACTCTGCCCCAGAAATGCCTTATACCTCCTATATGCCACTGTGCCCCATGATATGCCTTTTAACCCTCTATATGCCACTGTACTCCATGATATGCCTTCTGACCCCCTATGTGTCACTCTGCCTCCAGAATTGCCTTATACCCCTATATGCCACTCTGGCATTTACGGGGTTAAAAGGCATATTATGGGGCAGAGTGGCATATAGGGAGGTATAAGGCATTTCAGAAGGGAGAGTGGCGTATAGAGGGTTAAAAGGAATTTCTGGAGGCAGAGTGGCATTAAGGGGGTTAAAAGGCATTTCATAGAGCACTCTGCCTCCAGAAATGCCTTATACCCCCCATTTAACACTCCCCCTGCCTCCTCCAAACGTACCGGTGCTTCTGAGTCCCCGGTGCGTAGTCCGGGCAGTGTGTAGAGCTCTACAAGATTCGCGTAGACAACTTCCACAATCTGATACAATTAAGGCACATACATGACAGTTTAAAGAAGATTGAGGGGGAACTCCCATGGAACTAAATATATTTTTAGCTTGAGTATAAAACATAATGTAAGTTGGTTGAAGGCTGGACCAGGAAAGGCACTTTCTAAACAAAGGTTTACAGCACTGATGTCCAGACCTCATTTATAATATTGAGTAGTCTTAAAGCAGATAGACAATTCTAACATATAACATACAAAACATAAGGTTTTCCAGGGAGGAGCTTTTTCTTTTAATAATTGAAACAGCAAAATGTTATATATCATATAGTATATTTTTCATGGTGTTTATCTTGTAGCTATTGCAAAAACAGGATTGAGTTGCTCGGTAACATAGAACTATACTAAGATGACATCACAGGAGAATGAAGATGCATGAAGTGACTTGAAGCAGCAGTCAAAATGTTCAGTCTCTTGTAGGACATAGAAATATTCTCTGTGATTCCTGTGAGACAGACACTAAACTGATTTTCAGTCATGAAGAATCCCAAACCTATGAGTGATTTATACGATGTGATTGATGTACTTGGCAAAGGTTCCTTCGGTGAAGTTGTTAAATGCCAGAAAAAGGATTCCGGCAAGCAGGTGGCTATAAAAATCCAAAAGTATGATTCCTCCAGCAGGGATGCCATTAAATGTGAGATCGAGATGCTGAATGCTTTGAGGAAAGTGGATGTAGAAAAGTTTAATATCCTGCAATTCTATGAACATTTTCATGATGACAGCAAATATTATATGGTTTTCGAGTTACTGCAAAAAAATCTATATCAGTACCAGGAGGAGATTGGATTTGCTCCACTTCCAGTGAGGCACATAAGGACTATCTCCTCTCAGGTATTAATAGCTCTGTCCAAGTTAAATGAGCTTTCTATTATTCATGCAGACTTAAAGCCAGAAAATATTATGCTGGTTGACCAGAACAGATACCCATTTAGAGTTAAAGTTATTGATTTTGGCTGTTCTTATAACTCTAATGAGGTGAGGGGCATGAAAGAGCCATGTATCCAAACGCTCTTTTACAGAGCCCCGGAGATCCTTCTAGGATTACCTTTCAGTGAAAAGGTGGACATGTGGTCTCTTGGCTGCATTATGGCTGAGCTTCATCTTGGAGCTCCTCTTTACCCAGGATATACTGAATACGACCAAGTACGCTACATCTGTGAGACCCAAGGTTTACCAAAAAGCCATTTGCTTGACACAGCCAGTAAGGCACCCCTTTTCTTCGGTAGAAAAGCAGGATTCCAATGGGCACTTAAAACTGTGGATGAGTACCAAATGGAGACCAAGGTGAAGCCAGCAGAATGGAGGAGGTACATCTTCAAATCCTTGGATCATCTTCAAATGATAAATCATCCCAGCTTTGTTAATGGGAGCACAGAAATGCTGGCTAAATATAGCGAACAAAAAGATATGGTGGAAATCATCAAGTGCTGACGTGGGATTCCCATGAAAGAATCAATCCAGAAGCAGCCATGAACCATCTATTTATCAGCCAACAGAATCTAAGAACAAACTATGCATTCACCAATCCCTGCCAGTTTGTTCCGGAAAGTGACTCTATGAAGAGAGAGACGGGCCAGCATTTTGATGCACCACCTGACATTTATGATGGCACTCAGAATCTTGCCTATCATGACAGGGAGCTGGACAGAAAAACCCTGTTCAATTCCCAAAATGAAAATACAACCTGCTATGTACGCCACAAGGCTTCACTCTTCCAGAATATCTCACGACACATTGGTCAGTTTGTCAACTCTATGAAATCGATTTTCAACTGGAGGAAAGCTCTGCCTGAAAGACAGAGAGATGATGAGTGGAGCCTGATCGATGAAGACAATAACATCTGAATGTCAAATGATTTTCGATTATAATGATATATTAAAATGTATTTTAGTTTTTAGTGCATATTCTTGTCAAAAATCTTTAATGTTGTCTGTGAACTTACCTGAGGTAGTAGCTGCAGCCCTACAGCTGCTCTCCATTTCTGTGGTGTAGCAAAGCAGCCAATAAGTTATAGGAAAAAAGCTCTCATTGAAATGAATGGGAGGGCTTTTAGTGCCGGCGCACAGGGGTCCGTAGACATCCAGCAATCGCAGAAGGCTGTGGAGCTGATGGGAGTTAAGTCTAAAGTGTTTTTGCCTAAAAACATCTCCTACACAGCAAATAGTTGGGTAGTGGAGAAAGGAGCAAATGCATATGGTGGATTCCGTAGGATATACACATGTAATTGCAATGAGGTTATTATGAAAATGTAAATTGTGTTTTCTCCACTCCTAATGAACATGCATTGAAAAAAATTGCATCGATACATTGTCTCAATGGTTTGAAAAACATTATATTTCATAGATCATAAATGAAAAAAGAGCAGAGAGAATACGGAGAAGGCATACACGGAGCTCCTGGGGGTACACTGTGTTGCATACATTTACAGGAGGCTGCATGTTCGGATAGACACCCTGCTCAGGCTCCAGGTTTTTTTCCAGTAATTATTTTGGAGAAGGATTAATGTTCTCACTGCAACCCCAGGCTAGCTTTTGTATTATAGTTTAACACACTATTTCCCTTTAAGTGCAAAGTGTATTATATATATTTTGGGGTGTCGCTTAAGACATATTGTTACAGAAGGAGGTCATTCCCTTTCGAACTTACAAACTATAGGTTTTATGAATATCCTGTTTCCAGTATATGGAGGTAAGTCCGGACATACTTCTTTATGTCCGGGAAACTACTGGTCTGGTGGTGGGTAGCTGCATTCAAGATACACTGAGAGGCTTCACTTTAGGTAGCTGAGTTCAACAAGGCTGAGACCGTCTCGGTATGTTAAGTGTGAGTCTTTGTTAGTGTGAGTGTCAGTGTCTGGCTGTGTGTTTTAGTAGAATTGTCTACACATTCGTGTTAACACACACACTTTTACATACATTCTTATTCTAACATATATATACATACATGTTCCATACCTTTACACTCCCAGTCTCTATCCCACTTTAGGTCTAAAAAGACCAGTTTTTAGTTTTTGGATATGTTGATGGAACTTGGTAGGTTTCTGATATAAAAATTAGGAAACTCCCTCAATCCCACGATTGCTGTAAGATTGTTGAAAAAGCAGTTTCTTGTTTTGTTAAATGTTCTAATGTACTTAATGAATCCTTGGTACGTTCAATGTGTAACGGCAATTGCAAAACAAGTCTAAAAGTTACTGATCATATATGATGATGTTTTATTTGATCCACTCATAACCAATTTTAGAGATCATAACATTAGTTCGTCCAGTAACTCTTCACATTAATTGTGACGTTCACCTTTTTCCCAGATATCTAATAAGATTATGCATCTATTATGGGTCCAATTCAATTATGTCCACTTGAATAATTTTGACAATTTTTTTTTTTTAGTTTTATTTTTTAGATACAAAAATTACAAAGACATATAAAAGACAGTATGTTAAAAAACATTAGCAGCATATGATGTTAATTATTACTTGTCTCTATTATATATAGAGATCTATATCATTTTCTTTATTCAGTCTAGATACATTTTATCCAGGCATGCATATGACAGGTATAGACAACATTATGGACATAGAAATAGCCTATGATATCTGTAAGGTCATTTCATATGTATATTTCCAAAGTGGGTTAATCTTCTCTCCCCTAATTTGTAAATATTTATAAGGTAAGTCTTCCCCATATTTCCCAATATTTATACATAAGCCCATTAGCTTTATAATAACCATATTCCATATTCTTTTGTCCAGGAAATTAACTTTTTTTGCCTCCAATTTCTAGATATAAGTACCAGCATCGCAAGGATCACATGGTCTATTCGTTTTTTTGTTTTACCGGAATCATCTCCCAATCTTGAAGTAATAGTGCTCTAATCGGTGACTTATCTATCTGTTTGATATGATATTACATATCTTGTCCCAGCACTCCGCTATTTTGCTGCACGACCACCAAATATGAATCCATGTTCCCTCGGCTTCTTGACATCTCCAGCATAGATTTTGTTTTGCTGGATTTATCTTATGGAGCCTTTTTGGGATCATATACCATCTATTTACAATTTTAAAGTAGATCTCCTGTAGATTTAAACAGTGCACATTTTTCATAACTTGAATCCAAGATTTTCTCCAACGGTCTATAAAAGAAACATTATCTATATTTACATCTTTCTCCCATTTTTTCCAAGCGGGTGGGGATTTAAGGTCATCTAATTCCAAGATTAAGTCTGTACAGAGTTTTAAGGATTTCTGTTTAATCTGATTATCAAATATTTTCATAAACTTTATCACGTATTTCTCTTTATTTTCCTCAAAAAGAGAGTGGAGTAAATAGTTCTTTATTCTCATATAATTAAATATTTCTTTATTAGTAAGACCAAACTCAATACTCAAAGTAGGAAAAAGTTTATTTCCTATCATAAATTCCTCTATTCTTTTTATCCCACATTTTTCCCACTTATTAAGGTTAATGTCCGCGGATATTTTTTTATTTTGAAGCTCCTAGCGGGCCTTTTTAGTTATAAGGTCGTTAAAAGCCCAATTTCCTCTTAAAGCTCTGCCAAAATAATAATTATTGAGTTAAGTAATGTCCCTTTAAGATTGTATTAAATTAGTCCAATCTTTAGACAGAATATCCGGAATCATTCTAAATCTATAGAGCCACGCTGGTAGTATATATGATTTTACAATATTAATTCTCCCCATCCACGAGATAGGAAGGGACTTCCACTTATTTAATTTCTCTTGTGTCTGCTTTAAAAGGGCTTGACAATTCCTTTCCATTATCTTAATGCCTTCTACCGGAATTTTTATTCCTAGATAGTCTATACCTGTATCTAGCCACAAGAATTGGAACCTGGATTTTATTAAATTTTTATCTTCTTCTGTCATTGCAATACACATTGCCTGTGATTTCCCCATATTTAACTTATAATTAGATGTAATTCCATATAGTTCAATTTTTTGTAGTAGAAGTGGAATCGTAACATTAGGTTTATCTAAGATAATGAGATTATCATCTGCATAAAGAGACATTTTCATTTCTGATTGACCGATTTTAATTCCAGCAATGTTGGAGTTATATCTTATTCTAGAGGCAAAAGGTTCTAAGGAAATAATATAAAAGAGAGGGGCTAAGGGACATCCCTGTCTTGTGCCATTAAATATATTAAACCATTGAGATTCAAATCCTTGTCCCACTATTTTAGCTGTGGGAGTAGTATATAATGCCATAATAGCATCAATTAGACCCGGTCCAAAGTCCATCTCCTTTAGAGTCTCTTCCAGAACCTCCCAGCTGACTCTGTCAAATGCTTTCTCAGCATCTAATGACAGGGCCAGCAAAGGGTAATATTTGCATAATTACAAATGTCTATTATCTTTATGACGTTATCGCTAGGAGATCTAGATTTTATGAAGCCTGTTTGATCCTTATGTATTAATACCTCTAAGTTTGGTCTAATCCTATTTGCTATTATCGCTGAATATATTTTAGTATCTAAATTTATCAGAGATATTGGTCTATAATTTTTAATGTCCTGGGCAGATTTATCAGGTTT
>VKOC01047428.1:0-16446 GCA_009364415.1 Spea multiplicata
ATGCCACTCTGCCTCCAGGAATGCCTTGTACCCACTATATGCCACTCTGTCCCATGATATGCTTTTTAAGCCCCTATATGCCACTCTGCCTCCAGGAATGCCTTATACCCACTATATGCCACTCTGTCCCATGATATGCCTTTTAACCCCCTATATGGCAGAGTGGCATATAGGAGGGTATAAAGCATATCAGGGAGGCAGAGTGGCATATAGGGGGGCATAAGGCTTTTCTGGAGGCAGAGTGCCCCATGATATGCCTTTTAACCCCCTTCATGCCACTCTGCCTCCAGGAATGCCTTATACCCACTATATGCCACTCTGTCCCATGATATGCCTTTTAACCCCCTTCATGCCACTCTGCCTCCAGGAATGCCTTATACCCACTATATGCCACTCTGTTCCATGATATGCCTTTTAACCCCCTATATGGCAGAGTGGCATATAGGGGGTTAGAAGGCATATCGGGGGCAGAGTGGCAAGCCTGGGGGCAGAGGTGCATAACTCGGGGGTAGGTTGTCAAATGAAAGGAAATAAAAACCAAACATTTCTCAATCATAGCTTTTATTAAATATGGAAAAAATAGTCTACATGAATTAAAAAAGAAATAAACGTTTCTTACCAGAATATCGTGAAGAATAATGTGATCAGTGTTTTGTTCCACTGAATAAAATAGAACTCTTTCATCTAAAAATGTTCGCAGTAGTAAATGTTTTGATCCCATTCTGTGTAATGTATTTAATTTATTAGGGCCTTTTAACACTTTTGCTTTCTGGCATTTTAATACAAATAATGAGATAAAAAGAATGGCACATAGTGTGACTCGGGTATGTATAATGGGTGCGTGTTGGTATAAGAGCTTCACCGTGAGATAAACTATATGGGGCTGGTCTCCAAATTTTTCCAGGGCTGCTTTTCAGTCCCAGTCCAGCCCTGGGGGGACTTAATAACTATGTATAAATATATAAGGGGGCAGTACAGAGATCACTCCCAGGACCTATTTATACCCAGGACCTATTTATACCCAGGACCGTATCTATAACAAGGGGACATCCTCTACGGCTGGAGGAAAGAAGGTTTCTACACCAGTACAGACGGGGGTTCTTTACAGTAAGAGCGGTGAGACTATGGAACTCTCTGCCAGAGGAAGTGGTAATTGTAAACTCAATAAAAGAGTTCAAAAGGAGCTTGGACGTGTTTCTTGAAAGCAATAATATTACAAGTTATGGATATTAGATTAATAGGGACAGAACGTTGATCCAGGGATTTATTCTGATTGCCATATTTGGAGTCGGGAAGGAATTTTCCCCCTGGTATGGGGCAATTGGCATCTGCTTCATAAGGGTTTTTTGCCTTCCTCTGGATCAACATAGTAGGGACACAATATGTATATAGGTTGAACTTGATGGACTTTGGTCTTTTTTCAACCTTATGAACTATGTTACTATGTTACTATGGAAACAGCACTGCAGGTATTAATCAACTGAATAAGACATATAAACCCTGTATTTGCAGGTATACATAAATAATGCATAGCATAGCAGATATGGATCTACAGAATAACACACAAACCCAGCTTTGCAGGTATAGATGAATATAAATTCACATAAAAACACGGCATTAAAAAAACCCTAAATTACAGGCATAGATCACACCCCAAAGCCAGCCCTGGCGTCCACATTGCCAACATAGAACCTGACCAGCACCCAGGTAACACACATACGATTTGCCATCTTTGTCCCCAAATTGCCCAGCACAAGTCAACTTTGTCCCCAAACAGCGCAGCCAGTGACATCTTTGTCCCATATATACCCTGCCTGTGCCATCTTGGTCCCCAAGGCTCAAACATACTGCTAGTGCCATATTTGCCCTTCCACAATTGTACATCTCTGATACACACACTTTTACAGTCACTCACTAATTCACACTTTCATTCAGACTGTTATACCTACCTGTCCGGCCGGGGTCCCACGACGTTCCTCGCGCACGTCCTCCTCGTCTGCCGCCGTACACACGGCACGCACACGAGGGGGCGTGCGTGTCGGGCAGGCACGCCTCCCTGCCACTGGCAGTCCTGATCAGGCTGCCGCAGCATGTCAGCAGCGATCGGAGAGACAATCTGCCGCTACATGTTCGCGGCCCCCGACCAGTACCTCTTCTGCCTGTGTGGCGCTTCAGCGTCGCTCGCGGCAGCAACACAGACAGAGAGGATGTTGTGGTTGAGCCGCCGCAGGCATGTCCACGGTGGCTGTCTTTCTCCCTCTCCTGCCTGTGTGGCGCTTCCGCGTCATTCGCGGAGGTACTACAGGCAGGAGGGTTTGTTTTGTTTTTTGTTGCCATCGCGACGGTGCTATAATTGCGCCGGTCGCGATGACGTCATCGTACCTGTTCTCCCGCCATTGGCCCTATTTAAACATCCTGGTCCTGTGTTTCCTTGCCCGTTCAACAAGTCCATTTATTTGTTCTCAGGGTGTTTAGTTCTTTTGTGCCTTTTTGATTGCTATTTACGTGTACCAGACCTCGGCTTTGTTCTTTTGACCTTGATCCTGCACTGCCCGTCCCGATCTCTGCTATTGTTATCTGACTACGTTCCTGTGCTGCCTGCCCCGACCTCGGCTATCGTTTTTGACTACGCTCCTGTGCTGCCTGCCCCGATCCCGGCTTGTTTTTCGGATTCTCGCCATTCCTGCATTGTGGGTCCATTACCTGTGCTACCTGATCCGACGTAACACAGACAATTCATCCACATACTTACTCATGTTCTCCTTCATTCAGACAATTCATCCACATATTAACTCATGCTCTCCCTCATTCAGACAACTCATCCACATACTAACTCATGTTCTCCCTCATTCAGAGTCATTCTTCTAAAAACATGTATATAAAACATATTAAGACCATCAATCGGAAGTCGCCATACTGCTCACCTATATCCAGGGGTCATCAACACTATCTTGTTACCCCGATAACAGTGTGGTCTACTATAGATCTAAGCTAGCTCTACTCTATACTGATTGATCCATTATTCCGTTACAAAAGCATATTTGCCACTGCTTTAGCGCTTCTTCTGCGATATGCTCATGTTTACCTGATTTGTAGTTGATGTTGTATTTGAGCTTTATATATCGTCCAATGGGGAAGTTCTTGTTTCTTCCAATTACGCGCTATTAAGATTTTTGCTGCCATCAATATGTGTAATGCTAAGTAATTTTGAATATGGTTCATATTTATCCAATATAAATGGAAAAGAAAACTTTCAGCAGCGAATTGTACTCCTTTGATTTCTAGTGTATTTAATGACCATTCCCCAAAAATATTTTAATTTTACACATTTCCACCATATATGATCGTAGGATGCCTTCTCTGTCTGACACCTCCAACATACACTAGAAGCTTGAGGATACATTTTGCTAAGTCTCTCTGGTACTAAATGCCATCTATACATTATTTTATATTGGAGTTCATTGAGGTTTAAACAGTGGATATTTGTTTTAAGATTAATTAGCGTTTTATACCATTCTTCCTGATTAAATTCATGTCCTATCTCTTTTTGCCACTTCAGGAGAGCTTTGGGTTTTCCATTTATTGGGTCCTCCTCTTCAAGTACTTGGCTTTTTATGAGTTTTTTTTTTAATATTTATCTATTTCTCTAATAATAATATCAACTTGGCTTTCTTTTCATTGTGGACCCTAAGTTCTGCATTTATGACGTTCTTGACTCGTAAATAAGTGAATAAATCACTAAAAGAGCAAAAGGTTTAATGGAATTAAACCTTTAGAAGTCATAGGGACGCGAGAGAGATCCGGCTCCAGGGCCATACAACCAGAAGGTGGGTGGCAACGGAAACCTACAGGGAAACAGGAGAAGGGCGATGTTCCAGGGACGTGACGAACGACCTCTAATGGAACCACTTAAGTTCAACTTTATCACCCGCACCCCTAGCCGACCACACTAAAACTTCCATCTGGTAAATGAATTCGACCTGATTGACCAAGGCCATAAAAGAGGGGGGGTGGCTGATTTCCAGTGGAGCGGAAGGACCGTATTGGCCGCATTGATCAGGTGAAATGTCAAGGACCTCTTGTAGCTAGAGAAAAAAAGTGGCGTGTGGTGAAGCAGAACAGCCTCAGGAGAAGCCTGGAAGTCAGGATCCGCCACATCACGGATAGCCGTCGTTACTGAGTCCTAAAAGTGTCTGATGTCCGGGCGGGACCACCAAATATGCAGCAGGGAACTAGAATGGGCACCGCACCTCCAGCAGTTTGGAGGCACCTGAGGAGCAAACCTGTGAATGTCTTAGGGAACTCTATACCACCTCGTAAGTATCTTGAAAGATGTCTCCTGCATTCGGTTAGACAGCGACCCCTTGTGGATTATAAAGAGAATTTTGGACCAATCCTCCAGTTCCAACAAGCTGGCCAAGTCCCTCTCCCAGAGGCTAAAATAATACGGTTTGGCAACCGGCTCTGGGGACAGCAATAGCGCGTATAATTTAGAGAGGAGATGGGGCGGTTCCTTCAGTTCAAGGCAAAACCTCTCCAATTGTGTAAGCGGTCTATCCATGAGCGGGAGGACCGCCAAGGAAGACACAAAATGCCTAAGCTGGTGGTAGAGGAACTGGAAGGAGAAGGGACAGGGTCCCGGATCCAACATCGCCTCTAAAGGTTTCAAGGCTGTCCCAGTAACCACATGGCATAGGCGCAGAGTGCGTATCCCCTGAGGGAGGAAAGCCTGCAGGGCGCCACCCGAGCGGCCCGGGGGAAAGTCCGGGTTCCCCACCAAAGGGGTCAGTGGACCCGGAACCCTAGCAACCGTACCGTCCTGCAGTAGCTTACGGAAAACCCGCAAAGTAGGGAGAGGGAAGGGGTGGGCTGTAAACGCGATGCAACTCGCTGGGTCACGAGTCCATGGCAACGCAGACACCGGACACGTTAAGAAGGACCCCTCCACAGAAACCCATTGCTTGACCGAGTCAACAGACCATGCGACAACACAGCGCAGATGCGATGCCTGCCAATAGAACTCCAAACTCGGGAGACCCACCACCCCCTGTAGTCGCGGCCAAATCAGATAGGAGAACGCCAAGCGTGACGGGCTGCCCCTCCAAACGTAGCGCAAGAAGGCCCTCCGGCATCTCCGGAAAAAAGACCTAGGGAGAGCTATAGGTAGCGTCTGAAAGAGGTAAAGGTTGATTTTATAATTAGACAATACCTGGAACCTGGCAGGCTCCAACAGGACGGCCGAAAGGGACCGAACCGGGTAGTGAGAGTCAGGAGGATGTCATCCGCGAATAACGATAGAACGTAAGAGCGGGGTCCAATTCGAACCCCGGTAATATCCGTGTGAGCCCGGATGGCGTTCGCAAAAGGTTCAAGCACCAAAAGAAACGAGGGGGGAAAGGGGACATCCCTGTCGCGTGCCGTTCGCCAACGTAAACGGGTCAGATAACCATTGACGGCCACCCTCGCGGTAGGAGAGTCATATAAGGCCTTAACACAGGTCAAAAAGCAAAGACCAACGCCAATCTTGGACAATACCCCAAAAAGAAAGGACCAGGACACCCGGTCGAAAGCCTTCTCGGTGTCCATCGAGGCCACGATCAACGGAAGACCATAAGACTGGGCATGGGCAATTATGTTGACTACTTTGATGGTGTTATCTCTGGCCTCTCGCCCGGGGACAAACCCCACCTGATCAGAATGTATAAGATGGGGTAAATAGGGCAACAGGCGATTTGCCAAGATTTTGGAGAACAACTTCAAATCAACATTGATCAAAGAAATGGGGCGGAAACTACTACATAAATCTAGATTCTTGTCAGGTTTAGGAATGACCATGATATGCGCGGACAGGGCTTTTGGGGCAAAAGGAGCGCCTTGGGCGATTGCGTTAAAAAAAGAAACCATACGGGGGCGAAGGACAGAGAGGAATTTCTTATAGTATGAAATGGTAAAGCCATCTGGGCCAGGGCTCTTTCCAGCTGGGGAAGTTTTAACAGCCTCAGCAACCTCAGCCAATGAGATTGGTTGGTCGAGAAGAACCATGACATCAGGAGGCAGAGTTTTGGTAATGAATTCCGATAAATAAGCTGCGAGGGCCTCCTCAGACTCGGATGGGGAAGTCCCCTGGCACGGCAAATTATACAAAGATTCATAATACTGTCGAAAGCAGGCAGCAATCTCTTCTGAGCGTGAATGAAGCCGACCGACCGGGTCCCTAATACGCGGAACATAGGTTTGCGCCCTCTTCGCCCTCAGCGCCCGAGTCAGGAGCCTCCCAGGTTTATCACCAAATTCATAAAACTGACGCTGCACCAAAAGACTATCATCAAGGAGCGCCGCCAATCGCGTGCGCAAAGCAGAGAGTTCCACCTGGGTGGAGGGAAGTAAGGTTAATTTGTGGCGAGCTTCCAGGCGTGCTATTTGTTGTGTAAGATCTAGAATAGTGGCCACGCGTTTTTTTAACGGAAGCACCCAACTTTATCAGGTGACCCCGTAAGACCGCCTTATGGGCTTCCCATATAATTGGTTGCGAGACATCGGGTGTAACATTCTCCGCGAAATATTGCGTAATGTGCGAGGACAATTGGGAGACATGGTGGGGATCACTCAATAAATTCTCATTAAGACGCCAATGCCAATTGGTCCTGGGGAGGCCTAAAAGATTAAGTTTCATGAAAATCGGGGCGTGATCACTAAGGGTAGCCACACCAATGCTAGCCGAACGCAGGAGTGACAAATGGAAGTGAGATAGAAAAAATGCATCTATGCGCGAATATCTACAGTGGCTAGGGGAAAAATAGGTGTAATCCCTCTCGGTAGGATGGAGGGCCCTCCACACATCAACCATCTGGTTCAAACGCAAGTGGTGAGTCACTTTACGGATCATCGAAAATGGAACATGAGAGCTCCCTGAGGAAGTGTCAATTTTAGGGTCCAACACCATATTAAAATCTCCCCCTAAGATTGTAATGCCCTCCTGGAAATCAGCCAGTTTGGACAGGATCGAGGTAACAAAGCGGGCTTGATTACTATTAGGGGCATACACATTTGCCAGAGTGAGTTTATGGGAGCCCACATAGCCCTTAACAAAGAGAGCCCTACCCTCATCGTCCTTCCATATCTCAGATGGTCGGAAACAGAGGTACTTATGTATGAGGTTAGCCACCCCCTTGGTTCTAGAGGAAGGAGAACTGGAAAGAAACAAGTGGGTGAAATGCCTATTTAAAAGAGGGAATTCCCTGTTAGCAGAATAATGCGTTTCTTGCACGAAGGCAATGTGTGTCTAAAAGGAATGGAAAAATGCTAGGATTTTGGAACGCTGCTGAGGTTTATTGAGGCCTCTGATATTCAGCGAGACCAAGTTAGGAGATTGAGGAGCCATTGAGAGAGGTAAAAGAGCACTGAGAAAAGCACAGCCGATAACCTGGACCCCTGGGACATGTAAACAAAACAATAAAACAGAACATAAACCAAACTTCGTGTAGTGTGTGGAATGTGTGGTGCAAGGCAAGGGACAACATCCCTAGTAACATTTCTGTAGCAATATGTAGGATGAGCACGGGGACTGCAAGCAGGCCCAAATCTACTGTCCACCAAGGGACAGGATGGCTCTGGGGGGGTTGCCGAGGAGGGCAAGGAAGGAAAGGACCGAAACGGTCCCTAAAACGGTAGGTGGTAGGAACAAAAACGCACATCCCCGTCTACAGGATTGAGACAATGCGGACACACCGCGTGTGGGAATGGGAACCCTGGTGTCAGCGAACGCGTAAAAGGGTAAGCACACAACGATATGTGATGTCCACGAGCGATGCGTTTGGCCCCAACCCGACAGGGGAGAGTGAGTTGCAGAGTCGTGGCGGAGCGGGCAAGAAGTGTGTAGTTTGGTGTACGAGAAACGGCGAGTGTGTAACGAAATACCGGACGATCGAGCGGGTAACAAAAATTACAAGCCAGGACGCAGGGCCTCTGCGAAGAACGAGGAGCCGGGAACGAAGCCAGGCACTCAGGGGTCTCCATCAGCCTGTGTCTCTGAAGTCGCGGGTCGTCGAATCCTCTTTCTGTGAGGCACCGGAGCCGTCCAGGATTTGGCAGGGTCAGTGAGCTGCTGCGGATCAAGCCGTAGCAGAAAGTTCCCAATCCGGGAGGCAAATGGCTGGGAGGTTGAGGTGAGTTAGAAAAAACTCCAGATCGCTGTGGTGGCGAAGTGTAAAGACATCCTTGTCCTTGCGTGCGATAAGTACAAATGGAAAGCCCCACTGGTAGGGTATATTCGCAGCACGTAACGCGGCCGTAACAGGTTTGAGGGTCCGGCGTTTCTGGAGGGTGATTGGGGAAAGATCTTGGAAAATTTTGATCTGTTCTCCCTCAAATTCCATGTCGCCCGAAAGACGACACGCTTTCAGTATGGCCTCCTTGACGGAGTAATCATGTAGACAGCATACCACATCCCTCGGAGGTGCCGAAGGGGGGCCCCTCGGATGGAGTGCCCGATGGGCTCTGTCAAACTGTATTGGGGTGTTTTCAGGCTGCAGGAGAAGCTTATTGAACAAGGATTGGAGCGTCTGGCGGACATCAGCAGCCAAAACTGTTTCGGGTAGAGCTCTAACGCGCAGGTTATTGCGCCGTCCCCTATTATCCAGATCCTCTAGCTGTCTGTGGAGAGTGATAAAAAGTTCTGTGTGATCTCGGTGCATAGCGGACAAGGCATCAACCGCATCACAGGTTTTCACATGGTCTGCTTCAAGCGTAGCAACACGGTCACCAATATGCTGGACGTCTTGCTTGATCGCAGAGAGATCAGCTCAAACCCCCTGCAAGGCCTGGTCCAAGGCGGTATAGATCACCGAGACCAGGTCCGCCTTCGTGGGTAAGCATTTCAGGGCTTCCTGCCAGGTAAGTGACGCCTCCGATGAATCCTGGAGCGTTGCGTCTAAGTCCAGTGAGGCGTCGTCGGAACATTCGCTCGCTTGGCTCGAGGGAGAGGACGCCATCTTGGACGCATGGCCTCGAGAGTCGGAGGCTTGTGAGCCCCGAAAAAAGTGGCGTACCGAGGGAGCCAAAGGTTTCTCTTGAGTGCAGGGGCTTTAGGAGTGCCGGTAGAGCGATTGGACTTCCCATGACCGCGGTAGGTTAAATAAATGTACGTAATCCCGAGACGGTGGATGGAGCTGTGGTCTTAAGCAGCCATCTTGGATTGGCGCCGGGCCCGCCCCCTCAAGATTCGATTTTATACCACATCTCCTGGTCTGATGTTTCTATCAGTCATCTTGAGAGATGTGCGATCATTGTTGTATCATGATATCATCACTATATCATCAGCATATAGAGATATTTTTCCCACTAATCCCTTGTCCAGACAGCCTTTAATTAATGGCTGGTCTCTTATTTTTTGGGCAAGGAGTTCCAGAGTAAGGCCATATAAAAGGGGAGATAACGGACAGCCTTGCCTTGTGCCATTTCTAACTTGGAACCATGGGGAAGATATCCCTGCACCGATAATTCTTGCAGAGGGTAGAATATATAATGCCATAATTTTTTCAGAGATTTCTCCGGTAAATTCATATTTCTCTAATATCGCCTTCGTGAATTTCCAGTTGACCCTATCGAAGGCTTTTTCTGCATCTAAGAATAGGGTCAAGATGGTATTATTCCCTCTTTTATTTATGTCCTGGATATGTACAAGGCGTCTAATGATGCTACTAGAATATCTACTTGATCGTTATTGACTAAATAAGGTATAATATATGTTAGTCTATTTGCCAGCCTCGTTGAATAGAGTTTACTATCTGTGTTTATCAATGAAATTGGTCTGTAGTTGGGTATCTGAGCTGGGTTTTTATTTTGCTTTAATATAGGGACTATATTTGCCTGTATCATTTCAACTAGAAAGTGTGCATATTTTCCTATTTTGGGGCCAATCTCTCTTTTAACGTTTTAAAGAATACATTTGTAAAGCCATTTGGGCCAGGGCAACATTATTTTTCAACATCAATTGCTATTTGAACTTCCTATTTGAACTTAAATGAACCTAAATGAAGTATTAAGTTGTTCTAAATGCTTTTTAGAGAGGTTCGGCAGCTTAATTTCCATTAGATAATTTTGTATGGTTAACTTTTCCACCTGGTCTGGAATATTGTATAGATCATGGTAATATCTCCCAAAAGCAACTCCTATAGCCTGTGGTTTATAGTGTATTTTATCATTCTCCATTATTTTATATATTCTATGAGTAGCTACTTTTTTGCTGTAAGGAGTTGGTCTTTCTTGTTGTTCTTGTAATACCATACTTGATTTAACATTCTAAGGTTTTCTTTCACTTTTGCCATATGTTGGGAGTTAGTTACGTTTTTTTTATATTTAATAATTTCTCTGTAGTCTCATATGTTGGCATCTGCTTATTTTCTCTCGTTAACTGGTTAAACTCTATATATAATTCAGGTAAAGAGGGAGGAGCTTGTCTTTTTTCTTCAGAATTTAACATCATTAAATGGCCCCGAATTTATAGGTGCACCAAATATTTATTGGAAAGGTCTCTAAGTTTTCATTCTCATTAAAAAAGAAGTCCGTTGTTTTATCTATGTAGTCTAGGTTTTCCTTATTTTGCAGAAGAACATTATTTGATCTCCAACTTCTGTCCAAGCTTTTATTGTAACTTTCTTGTGTTGTCATTATGACTGCGTTGTGGTCAGTCCAAGTCACATCTAACATAAGGATCTTATCTATTTCTTTTATAATATAAGGATCGCCTAAAAACATATCTAATCTTGAGTATGAAAGGTGAACCTTTGAAAAATGCATATAATCTCTTTCCTCTGGCCTAAAGGCTCTCCAAATATCATATAGGCCAAATTCTTTCAAAATCTGTTGGAAGTTTCTGGCTTGTTTAATTTGGTCTACAGAGCATTTAGCTCCTTTAGGAGATTGTTTATCGAGGTTTGTGTCGACTACCATGTTAAAATCTCCTGCTAGAATCAGATTACCTTGTTTTATGTCTTCAATTTTATTTTATTTAGGAGTTTTCTCAAAAACATAACAGGAGTTCTGTTAGGGGCATATATGTTAACAATTGTAAGTAATATTCAGTTAAGTTGACAAATTAATATAATAAATCTGGCTTCTGGATCTTCTTCTTGATATATCCTCTCAAAATTTAAAGTTTCTGATATTAAAATCACATTGGCCGCTAATAAATAACCTCCCATTTTAAATTTGTTAATGTTAACTTTAACCCAATGGGATTCTTGTATTAGTGCCACGTCAATGTTTTCTTTTCTTAGAGTTTTAGCTAATATAACTCTTTTAGAATTTGTGTTTAACCCCTGGGCATTAATGGTCATCCATTTGACCATAAAGAACTGTTTATCTTTAATATTTCAGTATGGATGGACAAGACAAATTACATCAAACATATAGTGGACTACAAACAACAAATAATATACCAGCATGATAGTCCCTCCCATCCCCTCTGTATTCGTGCTTTCCCACAATACATAGCATGAGATTAGAGACTATAACGAGCCTAGAGTGTGGGTTAAGGGACCCGAATTATCATTCCAATCTATCTAGGTAGTCTAGATTCATCCTGCTATGACATGGTTGAACCATGATGATAAATATATATTCTTTTCTCCTTCCCACTTCCTCTTGCCTAAGCCTTAACTCTTCCCTCTCTCTTTCCTCTTTGCTTTTTCAATAATAAACAGAAAAAAAAGGAAAAGTATGTGCATCAACCTTATAAAGCAATCTACCAATCTAGTGCAAATTTAATAATTGACATAAAATATATTAACCTTGTGTATTATGTTGTTTTATTTGACATGTGCATTTCCCGTGTTACAGAATGTCTCCTAGGTAGATAATCTAAACAAATCGTGTCAGGGTAACCTTAGTGTAAAAACCCATCTATATGAGCACTAATTTATACAATATTATTAATTTATTATTTCTTGTGCGAAGTATGTGAGACTTCATCTTCAATATATATCACGTTACTTAGTCAAATGTGCTTTTCTTTATCTCTTTATCCCTTTACCTATTTAAATAGATACTTTCTTTTATAGATACTCAATTAATTCTTGTGTGTAGGAGGGGAGAAAAAAAAGTGTCCGCTATGAGGTGCCGTTAGGGACATTATTTCAGGTTTTTTCCCTTGTATATCATATAGTGAAACGCATGTCATATTCTGAAACACATATATCATATAGTGAAACGCATGTATCATATACTGAAACTCATATCATATAGTGAAACGTATATATCATAGTGAAATTTTTCATATATCATATACTGAAACGTATATATCATATAGTGAAATGCATATATCATATACTGAAATTTTTCATATATCATATAGTGAAACGCATATATCATATACTGAAATTTTTCATAAACTATATAGTGAAACAGATGGAGTGAAATTTGTATATATATAGACTGAAAAAACACTTATATCATATAGTGAAACAGATGGAGTGAAATTTGTTTATATCATATAGTGAAACAGATGGAGTGAAATTTGTATATATATATACTGAAACTGGTCATCAGTCACATGATCATGACCCTGGCAGGTTGACTCCGCCTCCTAGAGCTCATTCTGAGCTTGCTGGTAAGCAGTGTAGGCCTCTCCATTGAACTGGGTAAGTTTTTCTTCCCATTGGTTTTGTACATTTGAGCCCCTTTGTTTAATGTAATCATTTTCTGCATTTTGAATTGTGTATTATATACATTTATGTTAGTATCTGTGAAATGGTTTCACTGTGGTTCAATTAGCTTCATTGCTAATTCTTGTTTAAGATGGCATGATGCTATCATGTGAGTTTTTGGATGGGGGTTCTGGGGTGAGATGGGGACTTGCTTGTTTTGATCTTTTTTGGGGCATGTGGGATTAATGTTGGAAGTAGTGATGATTGTTGGGGTTCGTGGGGTTACATGTGGATGTGCTGCCTTGAGATGGTCTGTTGTGGGATTAGTGGTTTTGGGGAGTGGAGGAGGTGTTATTACTTCAGGTTTTTTTTAATTAATTTTGCCATTTCATTATGTTTATCTTTTCATTAAAAAGACAGTGTAATGTAGGTTTTTTTATTTTAAACTGATTGGATTGGTTGGCAAATTCTGTTATTGATGTCATTGCTGGAAATTTGCTGTTATTTAGACCTTCTTGTTGTGTTGTGTTTTTAAAATTTTCTTTTCCTTTTCAGACTCTGTGTAGGACTTGTTTTTGCAGATTTTTGGAATATTTAATACGTTTTTCCAGACACATTGAAGAGGATTTCTAAAAGGTATGTGGTGCATTAACCATTCCTTAAATGTACAGAACACAAAACATAGTGACATATAGGGGGTGCATGCACATAGTGAAATACAGTGGTACACTATAAATATAGGGACGCAGGCTGGTACATAGATAAAAATAAGGACATGGGAGGACATACAAGCATAGGGACACAGGAGGACACAATATAAATATAAAAACACATGGGGGCACAGAAACATAGGGGCCCACGGACAAACAAAATAAAAACATAGGTACACAGAGTCACACATATATACAGGGAGACACACAAAGACACTCACAGGGACACATAGAGGCCAATACACACAGGAACACACAGGGTTACATAAAGGGGTACGCTTGAAAAGTGGTTCATTTGCATATCAAAATACAGGTAATGTCATAGACACGAGGAAACCTTTTCCTAATTCATGCATTTGCTTGCATATCTGTTAATACAATATATAGATTATGCTTCATCATTATTTACTCTCTAATTCAATTCAGATATCAATCATTTAATTTGTTACAGGCTCAAATCCCATTGGAGGACGCCTATTGGAGACCAACATTTCTTAGCTCTTCGCTTGGTAGTGACTGGCAGGCGGGGACGTCCAAGATATGATATAAACGTGGAACATATTTCTGCTTTTTCAACTCTTGGTTTTCATTGGCAAACAATTTCTAAATGTTTTGGTATTAGCCGTTGGACTTTGCAAGACAAACTCGAGTTTAATGTTTATTGACCCGGTTGGAAGAACAATCAGAAGAAGATCAGCTATCCAGAGAAGAGTTTCTAATGTATTATGTTCTAATCAATTATGGTAAATTTTATATTTTGTAATAAAAAATATAATACTGTATCATTCGCTTAAAAATTGTAAATATATGATATATAAATTATATAATTATACCATGTTCACGGTCTATCCATTGTCTCAATTATTATCTTTGTTAACATGTTTTTCTTTCCTAATATGGTGACAGCACATGAAGAGAGTCCTTACATTTGTGAATTAAATTCATGACACTCAGAGAGGAGGTACACAACCACAAGCTTTCAGCTCCTTTCCTTCCAACTGATGCTTCCTCCCGGAGCTTAGTTTTGTATTCTGTTGAAGTTCCGTGATTATTTAATTCTTTTTTCCCCCCGAAGGTTTATAGTTTTTTTTATTCACTTTCATGGTGTATACCTGAATAGAGTGTACCTAAATTACCTAAATTATGTGGTTTATGAGGTAAGGAAGCTTTGGTCAAAGCATCTCCTGTACAATTGGCGAGGAATCCATAACCACCACTGTGATAGTACCTTTAAAATGTTTAAAATGTCTAAAGATACCGTATTGGCTCAATTATAGGCGGCACCCTTAACGTTTGGTGCTATTTTAAAGAAAAAAATATTTATAGTGAACAAATACACGAGTGGAATGGTAAAGCAGAATTTTATCCAATGAACAGGAATACATGCATTTTGTTTTTGGTACCCATTATGCAGTTAGTCAGCATAGGTCATATACAAACAAAAATTTGGAAAACCAATATCCATTTTAAGGTCCTCCCTAATAATTAATAATACACCTTACTCATAGATACACCACTCTCCCACCCTCATATGCTTTATTACCCCTGATATGCCACTCTGCCCCCGTCCCCCAGACTTACCAATGCATCCTCAGAGTCCATGGTGTCTAGCGGGGGCAGCCAGTGGACGTCTGCGCGATGCACGTAGACAACCTCTGCTGCTTCTCGCCACTTTTGCCGGGGCTTCTATGTCAACGCTAAGTCAAAGAAGTTCCGGCAGCAGCTGAGGTTATCTGCGCGTATTGCACAGGCATTCACTGCTGGCCGGTAGTGTTGCCGGGCTTCTTTGACAGAACCGGAAGATCATATCAAGTCCAGCAGCAGCGGGGGTTGTCTGCATCGGACAGATGCCCACCGGCTGCCACAGCAGGGCTAAATGATAAAGAAAAACAAAACACCTACCCGGCGCCTGAATTGCGCATCCCTGCGATAAACTCTGATTATAGGCTGCACGCCGAAAAAGTGCGGCCTATAATTGAGCCAATACGGTATGTGCTTGCTTTATTCCCCTATGAAGGCCTGCTCTGTCCTCCATTTACATATAGTCTTTAGAGGGCATTCTGCCTTCTCTTCGTCAGAAGTGATTGAGGCACCTCCATTTTTCATTCATCAGTAACAGAAGCTTTTATCAATTTTCTTTTTCATTAAACACACCGGAGGCAGTAGCGAGGGACGACAGGAAGGGCGGCGCTTCTACAAGTTGTTCCAGCGCCGCCTTCTCCTACATACTGTGTGCTCGAAGGGAAGGAGGGCGGGGCAGCCCTGGGTTCAGTTGAAGGGGCGGCGCTTACAGCACTGTCTCCTTCAACAGAGAGTAGTAAGGAAGGCACGGGAGATGAATCTTCAGGCATGACGTCATCCCTATAAAACCTCTGAGCACCCTTATGGCGGTGCTCAGATATTCCGAGGTGCTCTGTCAGCTGCAGTGCGTCCCTAGTTCTGCGCTCCCTTCCCTACTGTGACCTTTTACCTATTGACCCCTGCCTATTGATTGCTGCCTGGACCTGACAACTGATTGTTCTTTGACCCTGCCTATTGATTGTTGCCTGGACCTGACCACGGATTGTTCTCTGACCTTGCTTTGGATTGCTGCCTGCCTAGACCTTCGGCTTGCCTATTGACTTCCTCTTAGTTTCTTAGAGACTCTTTCTAGACACCCCTGCATCTTGGACTCCTCCCTCGCCCGCACCCCAGGTACCTCATGGTACCTTACAACAGGAGATGCATTGACTACAGCTTCCTCACCTCATAAACCACATAGCTAATTTAGGTACACTCTATTCAGGTATATGCCTTGAAAGTGAATAAAAAAACTGTAAATCTTCTGGGGAAAAAAGAATTAAATAAAAAGAAAAACATGTTAACAAACATGTTAATAATTGAGACAATGGATAGACCGTGAACATGGTATAATTACCGTATTTATCGGCGTATAACACGCACTTTTTTAACTAAAATTTGAAGCTGAAATCCTACCTGCGTGTTATACGCCGATAAATCCTGTTATACGCTGCCTCAGCCGCCGCCGCCGCCCGCCGTCTGCCTCTGCCGCCTGCCTCAGCGCTTCAACTCTTGTGTTGGAAGCGTGAGGC